>JAVXUO010001569.1:122500-184668 GCA_033065855.1 Escallonia rubra
TCACAGTGTTGAACACATTATCGAAAATATTTTTCTCAATGTGCATCACATCCATGTTGTTTCGAATAATGATTGTCCTCAAGGAGTCTAACTCTTAGAAAATACAGTGTTTCCTCCAGTTGTGCTCTTTTCCATATCCTGGAATCTTCTGGTCCGGCACACCCTTGCCGTATGATATGTCAGTATCAAGTGCCTCCAGGTGTGAGAGCACTTCATCATCAGATGGATAGTCTAGTGTGACAACCTTATGCTTTATTTTTCCGTCGAATTTATCCCGAATTTATCCTTCTGCCTACGGAACTGATGGTCTGGTGGCAAAGGCTTATGGTGACATCTGAACAACGAGGGCTTCCGCCGTGCTTTAACGTGTGATCGAGGTTCATGCCCATACAAGCAGGGCATGCTAACTTTCCATGTGTGCACCAGCCACACGTCATTCCCAATGCTAGAAAATTGTGTATAGTTCACATCAAAGCAGCCCTCATCTGAAAGTTATGTTTAAGGGATGCATCATATGTTTTGACTCCATGATCCCATAGCTATTTGAGCTCATTAATCAACGGCCTTAAATACACATCTATGTCCTTACCAGGGCTCTTCGGCTCCGGAATAAAACGAAAAAAATATGTACGGCTTCTTCATGCACATGCCTGGTGGAAAGTTATACGAGACACTAATAACAGGCCATGTGGAGTAAGGCATGCTTGACTGTCTGAAAAGATTGAACCCATCGATTGCCAAGTCTAATATTCTGAACTTCCTGAGCAAAGGTTGGGTGATTGTGGTCACACTCTTTCTACGCCTCTCCATCAGTGGGGTGTGTCATCACATCGGCATCGCTGCTACGAGTCTCACAATGAGCCCTCATATGTTCAGCTGTATTAGGGGAGAAGTACATCCTATGAAGCCTTGGCATAATAAGAAAATATCGCAATAACTTTCATGCAATATTTTTCTTTTTCCTTTGTCTGGTTTATACCTCGAATGATCACATACCGGACATCTTGTCATTCCCTTATTCTTTTTCTAGAACAATACATAGTTGCTATTGCACGCATCTATCCGCTCATAACCCAATCCAAGTTTCATCATCATCTTCTTCGCATCGTAGTACGACGGGGGATAGCTTCTCAGTTTTTGGCAAAATTTCTTTGATAAAAGTAACGAACTTGTTAAATTCTTCCTCACTCTTTTGTGGTCCGACTCCAACTGTAATAACCTAATAACTGCAAAAAACCGTGTGTGCTTCCTAATTTTGTCCCACTACGGCTCTTCGGCGTCTCTTAACAAATCATAAAATTTATGAGCCCCCTTGTTCGGCTGTTGTGGACTGTCATCGCCGCGGTAGTCTCCCCAGTCAACATTAGCATGCCCAACATCTACAATCACATCTCGATAATCATATTGGGCCTCCACTCTAACTTCAACTTGATTAGCTAGGTTGGATGACAATACTACTGTTTCTCCGTGCTGCGTTCACCTTGTGTCCACCCATAAAATAGTACCAGAGAAGATTCCGTTTTACCACCATTCTTTTTTTTCAATACAACAACTTACATATACTGCATGGACATCTTATCTTATCAAAGTCAACATATACAAGATGCGCATAAGCGAACACGAGAAATTCATTGACGCGATCCTCGAAATCATCATAATTTTTCCTTTTCATCTAACTTCAATCGACCGACATGACGACTGAGATTACTATATATCACTATAAATTAAAACTAATAATTAGGTAGGGTGGATATGAAAATGAAAGCATGCACCTGACAACATGTCTATACCCCTTCAATTCTCTAATAGGTAGTGGTCCTATCCCATTCAGAAAAGCACATGTCTATAAAACAGGAATGACTCATGCTTTGTCCTATGTCTACGGAATATTTGGTAGCAACTCCCCGTATTTCTCCAAGTACACAACATCAATTAGGTGTTCTAAAATTCGTCTAATCTTGCCTTGCAAAACTAAACGGGTGCTAGAACACCAGATCTGTATGCACATGAAGAAACACTAGAGAACGTGTACCAAATATCCACGACATTGAAAACATGAGTCGATACACTATTTTATAAACACTTATCTTTTTCAAATTGTCCAAATTGGACATTCAAAAGCTCATTACAAAGCATTACTTTGTAATGAGTACCTTTGAACGGGAAGTAAGGGTTTTTATGCATGCATGCATTTAAAAATTGGTAATATACTCAACAATCTTTTCGAAATGTCAAAATTTCATAAAGATGGAATCATTAGGTTAATTTGCAAGAACATGCCATAACCAAAATGATTTACTTTACAATTCGTTGACAACGAGTTGTAACCAACTCGTTGTCAATAGACTTCACATCATAACAATGAATATTCCTAATGCGGGCAGCCGACTCACGTTTCCCACTGGAATATGGAATTCATTCGTGGAGTTGATATTGTGTCGTTAGGATTGTGATATTGCTTTACAGGGACATTGTTTAAGATAAACAGTTTAAAGTTAGGGTTAGGATTGTATTTAGGCTTATTAGGGTTAATTAGGAATGTATTAGGGTTTAATTAGGTTTATTAGGGTTAATCCGGGTTAATTAGGATTTATCAGGCTAATTAGGGTATTTAGGTTTAATTAAGTTAATTAGTGTTAATTAGGATTTATCAGGACTAATTAGCCTAATTAGGGTTTAATTAGAGTTTATCAGGGCTAATTAGGATTTAATTAGGGTAATTTGTATTTAATTAGGTTAATTAGGATTTAAGTAGGTTAATTAGGGTCTATCAGGGCTAATTAGGATTTAATTAGGATAATTAAGGTTTAATTAGGTTAGTTATGGTTAATTAAGGTTTATCATGGCTAATTAGGGCTAATTAGGATTTAATTAGGGTAATTTAGGTTTAATTAGGTTAATTAGGGTCTAAGTATGTTAATTAGGATTTAATTAGGATTAATCAAGGCTAATTAGGGCTAATTAGAATTTAATTAAGTTAATTAGGGTTTAATTAGGTTACTTATGGTTAATTAAGATTTAATTAGGATTTATCAGGGCTAATGAGAGCTAATTAAGATTTAATTAGGGTAATTAGGGTTTAATAAGGTTAATTAAGGTTAATTAGGGTTACTTAGGGATTTGTTAGGGATAAATTAGGGTTAATTGAGTTTAATTGGGGTTAGTTGGGGATGTATTAGAGTTTACCATCCGATAATTAGGGTTTAGCTTGGATTAATTAGGGTTTGATTATGTTTACTTAGGGGTAATTAGGGTTTAGTTAGATATAATTAGGCATGAATAGTAACTTGTTGCATACTTAGGCATGATTTAGGAGATTACTAATTCTCGTTTCTTTGAATTGATTTTATGTGCTTGCATAATACTCCTTCATGGCTAGAGCAAAATTGTAAGTCCAACTAACAAAGGAGGCGAAGACATATGAGCAACCCAAAGAGTACATAAAACCAAGATATCACTATGACATACACAACACAAGCCAGAAAAATAGATACTATGACATTACATACTATGACATTGCATACTATGACTTTGCAAATGAAAAACATTGCATACCATGACATTGCAAATGAAAAATAGATACTAGGGATTGTGATATGTTTTCACCTGTGATTGTGAGAAATTAAACACATACTTTTAATACAACTAAAACACATTATAACAAGTACAATTAAATTAAACAAATTACAATTATTTAGAAAAAAAACTTACAAGACTTTTGAGCAGGCTAGGTGGCTAGGGGCTGTGGCGGTGGGTTTCTTGGCCGGAGCTGCGATGTAGGACAGTGTTGCTGCAGAGGCGTATTGGGACGACGCCGTTGTAGGGGAGGGATGGTGGGACGACGCTACGGCCGGGGGACGGGGGTGGCCGAGGTGCGTTAGGGCGGCGCTGCGGTAGAGGAAGGACGGTTGGAGGGGATCGACATAGGAGGTAGGGGGCAGAGGGAGATCGCCGGTGAGACATTCCGTTGACGGAGATCTATCGGAGGGAAGAGAGAGAAAAGAGAGAAGCAAAGGGGAGAAAGAGAAGAAAGGAAATAGGGTTTTGATTTAAGGGACTTGTAGTGACGAACATCGCCCGTTGTTAAAGGTCCTTTGCTGAACGTCATGTTTTAAAAAATTTTAAATGATTTTTAGCGACGGAACAATCCTCGCTACAAATAAGGAAGATAACATATGAAAATTGTATTGGGAATAGAAATACAATCGTATGGCTATGTATAATAGATCTATCAATAATTGGCATGCACTAAAAAACAACTTTGATTCTCTTGCCATTATTGCTTTTCCATTTTACGAGCTCAAAGATACCCCAGATTCTATGTGATGATTTGGTTTGCTTCCGTTGTTTGAAACCATAATATGTCTAAAAAAATAAAGAAACCAAAGCGATATAACATTGATTTGAGTTCCAGCAATTCAACAAATGCTAATGACCATGACTATGGGTGTTTTTTAAATTCTCTTCAGTTTTCGATTTATATTTAAAAAAAACAAAAACTAAAATTTATTTAAGTTTTATTTTTTAACAAAACTTTGTTCGATTGCAGTTTTCAAATCTTCATTTTTAATTTTGTTAATATCTTTTCTAATATTTTTAGTCTTCTTTTTCTTTCATTTTTCCATACGCTCCTTTGCTTAGCAACAGAACCGCTCCCACCACCACTCACACCCCATGTGTCACCGTCTCCATCCCTATTCTTTCCACCACTAACACATACCATATGTAACCAGATCTGTGCTATTAGGGTTTAATTACATGAATGGGTTTTGATTGGTTTGGATTGGCATCCATACATCTAAGATATTAGAGCTAATCGATAGAAGAAATCTGGTGGAACGTGAGATGGAGAGCATGTATGCATATATTTCCTGCTTATGACGGAAGAAATTATCATATCTGGACCTGTTAGTGGTGGATGTTGTCCGGTTTTGTGGTGGTTCATCGAGGATGGTGATGGAAGGTTTTTAGCTACTGACTTTTATCGACAGACAAATTCGTCGGTAAAAGATACTTTGACGAATTCGAACCCCAAGGTTCATTAACAAAACTGCATTTTGGATGATGGCATCGTACACCCCTAAAAGGGTGAAAGACAGACTGTGCCATTAGAATTTCAACCTTGCCTTCAGACCCTCTGTATCGTTCCCCTTGGTACCTTTAGCATTTTGTTAAACGTTAACTCAATTCAAAGTACAACCGAGACATGAACTTTCTTCTATATGAAACTGCATTGATGCCTATGTCTCCAGGGTATCCATTCAAACAATTGTATGTCAAAGTGACTAAGCAAAATCCACGGGTACTATGAGCAAGACACTTAATGGATGGCATGGATGTATGTCTAATTTGATATCTTTTCTCAACAGAGAACCTAAAAGCCACATTTTTGGAATGGGAGGATTCAACATGATCAAACACCAAATTGTTAAATACACGTACACATAGACATTGATACTCTCTCCTAAAGAAGCAGAAGAGGGAATTCCTTGACAAAGATGTCTATGATCGGGGGTGGAAATATAATAGGTCGAGAGAGCCACAGTGTTAAGCATGATAACATTGTTGGGTCCATTATCTAATAACTTAAACTTTTAGAGCATATAGTAACTTAACATAGTATCAGAACTTTGGTTGGTTTGACAAGGTCTAGAATTCAATTCCTCATGCTTGCATATATGATTACCTTTTATCATAATTCAATTTGCACTTGTTTATTTGTGTACTTGGTAGTGGTGCACCTTGATGTTGTCTCTTAACGTACAATCAGAGACTTGTACATAAAGGGGAACGTTAAGCATGATATCATTATTGACCCATTTTCTAACAGCTTAAGCTTTTAGAACATATAGTAATTTAACACGATCACTCCCAAATTTTTTGAAATTATTTTGGCTTTCTTATAATGATCAGGGGGTGAAGTTATAGTAAGGCCACGTGGCCACGGTCACCCCCAAAATTTTTAAATTTATTTTGACTTTCTCATATAAGAGATACCCAGCTTCGATATAATTACGAAATTGTCATTTCAGTAATACTGTTAATGGAACTAGGGGTTTCTTTTTGTTGGGTCTTTCCTCTACTACATCTTCATTATTCCAAATCTCTGAATTACAAACGAACAAGATTAGATTACAGTTAATTTACTTATTTCATATCTTAACGTTTAAAGTCTATGAATCTCTATCTAGAGTAGTTATATTTATAATATAATTAATTTATACATGCACTATTGTCGTCATATAATTTAACAATTATATTACTATAAATATATGCTGTGTAAACTTCTTTTACACAAAATTAGTAGTTTGTACATACACTATATTATCATAGCATAACTTAATAGTCATTTTTAGTCTCCCCATTACAATCCAGATGAAGCATAAATGTTGCATATTTAGTAGAATATTTATGGCGTAATTGCACTTAGGATTGATGTAATTAGCTTCTGTAAATACTATATTGAAATGAGTGATACTACTGGGTTAGGTTCACGTGCGGTACATGCTCAATTTGATGCTTATAGAATTATAAATATCCTTTTATTAATATCTTCAAGAACATGTTCAAATGTATTAAGTTACTAGTTGTTCTAAAAGTTTAAGTTTTTAGAGATGGGTCCAACAATGTATATCATGCTTTAACAGTCCCTTTCACGTGCAAGCCCCCGATTGCACGTGAAGAGACTAATTAAGGTGCACCACCACCAAATACACAAAAGAATTGAATCCAAAATCTTACAAAAATCAGAACTCTGAATGCATGATAAGTTACCAATTGCTCTAAAAACTTATGCTTTTAGAGATGGGCCCAAAAATATATATCATGCTTTAACAAAACGGAGAAGTCAAAATGTTGATGTATAGCCGCCCACGATTATTCAAATAATCGGGAATGACTTGTTTGCTTCGGATACCCTTTTTTAAGCTTTCCAGGATTATATATTTCTAACTTCTTTTAAAAAAAAAAAAGGAAAAAGGCTTTGAAGGACTTGTGAACTTCACTGTAAGGTGGAATCTAAACATCTAGTCGAACCTACCATCAGTCATAAATCCTAATCAAGTGGTCCGCTATTAATAGTGCTTGCTGTCGGTCAATGATTTAACTTGTGAAATTGACATGTGGTTTTCTTTTTTATGATTTGAACTTCACTTTTATTACTAAAGTCCATTTAAATGTTATTTATAACTTTTTAATGTTACTTGTAGAGTTCAAATGCTGAGAGTGATGTTCAAATATCACTTCCAATTGTCCCAACGATTGGTGGCTAGTTAACCGATACCCACCTAGAAATTAGCGCACCATGTAAAACCAACAATTGTGCCCACTACCTACCACATCTGCCTTAATACAAGTCACTTGTGTAATTATTGGCATCAAAATTTATTTGAAATGTTTGGAATAAGCTTTTTTCTATTCTAGACCTGTTAGTTTATGCAACGTGGTCTAGAATTGCCTCTACATCTTTAGCGTCTTCAGCCATTTGGTGTTTGCGTTTATTCCAGGCCGATTGATTTCTAATAGTATCCTCCGTGCTTACGAAGTATACCAGTTTCTGAAATCAAACCTGGGCTAAAATTGGCCATGTAACATTAAAGCTAGACGTGAGCAAAGCTTACTATCCCAATGAGTGATCTTTTGTTGAAGGAATGCTTTGAAAATTGGCGCTTAAGGATAGATGGATGCATCTCCAGTGTTTCCGACTCTGTTAATCCTAAATGGAGAGAAACTTGGTTTTTTCCCTCCTCAAAGAGACCTCCGTCAGGGAGATCCTTTATCTCGATATCTCTTTCTCATTTGTGCGTTAAGATTTTCTTCGCAGATTTGTGCCTCGGAAACAATGGATACACAGAGATACCATTGCAAGAGGCGTCCTATATCACATTTACTTTTTTGCCGTTGTCAGCCTGCTGTTTTTCATAGAGACCGATGAGGAAGTCGTGGAAGTCAACCGTCTGGGAGTCTGGAGAAACATTTCTGAGGCCCGAACGCTAGTAGAGGTGGCCACTGGAAAAAGTCATGCTTTGGGGGGGAAGAGGTGGCGGATCACGCCCAACTACATTTCATGTCCAATCTCGAACCACCAATTACATTCCAATCGCGCAAGGGTGGCAGTTTAAATGATCACGATAGGCAGAAATGGAAAGGAGAGGTTGCATATGATACTTTCAGGCGGGATGAAACGAGGTCGATAACGCGCATTCCATCGGGTGTGAGTTTTAATTCTGACCGCCTTATTTTGCACTACAGCCAAGAAGGTTGCTTTCTCCGTGCAAAGTGCATATCGATTGATTATCGAGCGTAATCTTCTTCGTATGCAAGGTGGCATAGAGGTGTATGGAGTTTTACTTGGGGAGAGGAATTAACTTGGAATACATCTGCCCACTTTGTGGAGAGGAGGGAGAATCAGTGTTGCATGCTCTCTTCTTCAATCTAAAGAGAACATGCCACGAGATTACTCCCACAACGCACTCATGCCCGCCTTTATGGTGATTTTGTTTCATAAAGAAAAATGGAGGAGCCACCGAAACTTGTAACGTCCACCATTTTATAAGATGTACCCGAGCACAATCAATAAGAAATTCTCCCCGTGTCCCAAAAATTAAGAATACCAGCTCCCCCACCTTCTGTAGCTTAGCCTTTTCTTAGGTCAAAACTACGATTTTACCTTTTTCTTGCCAGATCCATGTAATTTTGCCCAGTGTGGTTAGGTACCTTACCCGGATCAACATAATTGGATCTCTCTGGATTGGTCTCAAAAGTTACCGCCTTGAATGCAACTGGGTTTGGGTTGAAGAATGTGGCTAGCAAGGGGATCTTGAAGTTTAGAGCCGACACTTTTCGAAAAGTTCATAAAAAGCAAAAGAACAAAAAAAAAAGGGCACTCTGACCCATCAAGGTTCACATCTAGAATGGGCAATTCCAACACCATCAACTGCTCTAACAAAACATGGTGTTTTTCTGGGTTAGTGCAGGCCAGTAATCTGACGCACTTTGCAGGAAGTGCCTGGAGACGACACGGGGAAATTCAGAGTTAAACAAATGCCTTCGGCAACATAAAAGCTTAATAACTCGAGAAACGTGTTATAAGTCAAGCCAGGAATGACCAAAACTTACGTATAATAGATAGATAAGAATACACTAGCGTTGAAGGCACGAGTGTGGTGCCGGCGTTGCGATTATAAAGTCAAGAGGGCAAATAGGCTATAGTCCTATAAATTTGATGAAAATAACATAAACAAAAGTCAGATGAATAAAGAATGCACTTAAAATAAAGAAAAAAAAAATGTTGGCCATCCACCACGGCATACCTTGTACGAACAGACTGTATCAGCAAAAAAAAAAAACTTCATTAAGGTAAAAACCTTTACTTGGTAGCCTGTGCAATGATATTGCTCAGGGAACTAGCTTCTTCTTTAGCAGCCTCCACTAAAGAATCCTGCAACACAACCGTAAGGGCATCTGATTAATATCTTGGATTCATGCATCCCAGAGACTAGCATGAAGAGCTCATACCTGCGCGGCTACTAGACGTGCTACTGTTTTCTTGCTCGACTCTTGAAGTTCACCAGCTATCAAAATTTCATCCAGTATATAGTAAGCCTGCCAAGTTTTCTGTCAGAACCTTGTAACCAGCGAACATACGAAGTAAAGAATAACCACACGAAAATTGCCATCATGGTAGTTAACTCCTTTTACCCCATTCTACCCGTTCCAAGCACACAGTCTCTTAAGTTCCTAGCAATCTGGTATATTCTCAATCTAGCCTTTCATAGTCTTATCAAGCACATCACACTGCTGGAGCACCTAAGGCCTACACAGGAGAAGACCGTACCACCTCAAGCAATGTTTCCTTTTTGACTTTTTATTAAGTACCAGAAACGATGTTCCCTCGTCTCGATAGGTGCCACTCCTACCATGAGTGATAATCGTTTCTCATTAATTCTCATTATTGATAGTAAGAAAATATATTAAACTGCCCAAAATAGTGACAAAAAAAATGGCGGTGAGCCATTTATAGAAACTACAAACTAAGACGAAAAGTTGTAAGTTCTATGATTGGTATACGGGGGATAAGCCATGTATGTAATATGATGTTCCTTACCCCCGCACACTTCAACCCTGCAAAACCCCGACAACAATAACATAGAAACGACTGGTAGTCCAAAAGTTAATCAGCACAAAACATCCCGTAAAGATGAAGAAAGCTTATATTACAAAAACGTGTGTATGTTTTACTATCTATCTCTAGCATGTGTGCGGAGGTTTTCCTTATTCTTATCATTTTCTTTGGAGAAATTTCTTCCTTTGGGTGGGAAAGTCATTAAAGGCCATTTGAAAACTTGAGGAGAAAACAAGGGTAGAAGTCACCCACGAAATCTTTCTTCAAACCAGACATTCTGTGGTAACGTGAGCCAAAAGAATACAACTGGCTTTCGCCAAATAATGAACTCGAAAGCACATAACTGAACTGCACAACACCGTAACTCATAGTTTGAGCAGCTAAAGATATCTTAAAACGCCATAAATGCTCTAAAGGTGGCCACTTTTTTACAATGATGATTCTCCCAGAAATATAGTTCTTTTCATTTTGGTTTACATTTGAATATCATGGATTTTAGTATCAGCAATGTCCCTCATAAAACCAAAAGAAACGAGAAGCATCAAGCAGATCCAAGCAAGATACCTTGTGAAAATTGAAGATCAGGTCCAGCTCACATACCTGAAGAAGCAGGAAGAAGTATCACATAATCAACAAAAGGTAGAAAGGCAAACTAAATATGTCTTGATTACTCAAGAAACAGCGCACTCACACTTCCAAAGTAGCGGTCCAGTATCTCCACAAAATGATGAATAACTTCAAGGATCTCCAACTCATTATCGTCCTGGTTAACACACATGCAGAAATAGAGGCTGGCGTATCTGCAATATAAACACATTAGAACAAAAAGAGGTACCATGTATAAGAAAGTTGACAAACTGTTGCTACCAAAGAAGAGAGGAGTTTTTGTGAAATCATGATTACAACACAAACAAAATTTCTTGTGAATACCTTTTATAAACAACTTTAAATCCCCTCCACTCCACGAAGTTACAGAGCTTGGGACCTCGTGTGAGAATTAGACCACTGAGCTCTCGGAGTACCTTTACAAGCATAAAAGTGCATGTCAAACATAGGAATGCATATCGGTTTCAAGAATCACTGTGTTAGTGAAAACAGAGGAACACATCAATTTTATCTTTCAGAGGTTCAAATTCATGGACATAGAAGTAAAATAAAAAATGGTCACAAGTAAGAAGCTAAGATGAATTCTGGTATCTTTACAGTGGCGGTCACTTTCTTTAATGTAATGGTAAGTTTAAACTTGACAAAAACTTAGTATCACACTAAAGTATATGCCAAGCTGAAAAGAAAGGAGACAGTTGATGTATATTTCTATTTATTTCATTGTTCTTTCCATTTTATGGGGGATTGTCTGTAAACAGTCTTATCTCTTACATCTGGTCACCCAACCTTTCAAAATGCACCAAGAGAGACCTGTTACATATTGATCACAGCATCATTCTCACTGTCCTTCCAGGAACATAAACATTCAGGTATAAAAGTACGGAAAACAAGAGAAATATGATTTTACCTTAGTCCTTTCCTTCTGGGAATAAGGAGAATACCATTTTGTCAACCTTACTTTTCCCTGTCGGCTAATGAGAAGCACAAAGTGAATCTGCAACGATAGCAAGTGTTATCAATTCAGTAAATGAATCTTATCAGAGGAAAATTATCAATTGTCAACCAAGGAGCAAAACTCCTAACCTTGAGGAGATACTGTACAAGACAAAACACCACTCACGGACATGAGTGAAAGCTTCTCAACGTACCGCAAAACATTGACTAAGAAAGAAGTGTATACTGTGTCTTGCTAAAATTAGCAATTAAGACTCTTTAAAAGAACAACAAATCACACTTTAGCTTTAAGTGAGGCAACCTTTTTGGTGCAATTAGAAAAACAAATTACCATTGTGAAATCTTCTACATCCATTCAGCCCAAGAGCTCCGAGAAAAAAAGTTGCAAAGCAATGCTTGTGTACCCATCATATCTTATCCAAAAGGATGACACAATCAAGTCTTATCAAGGGAAACTTTTACTTCTTAAGAGAATCTTACAGTAGTTTCAAACATATTTGAGGCAGAAAAAGAAAGGAAGAATGTACACGTGCCTACAAGATTATCTGCAGGAGAAGAGCAGAGAAGCTTAAAAGGAGTTCCTAGTCAGAACGATCATCTGACGCCAACAAGTAAATTTACAGCTTCTTCTTGAATTTCTTAACCCTATGCTCGAAAGACTTTTGCTGGCGCTATGTACACAACATATATCATGCTTAACACTCCCTCGCATTTACAACTTCTCAATTGCATGCGGCCTCTAAGAAACACATCAAGGTGAACCTAGTATATAAACAAAATGGAGTCTAATCTGCACTACAAAAACGGGGGAACAAATTCAAGTGTGAAGCATTGTCTATTTGACCGAAGACCTTGCAAACCAGCAGTCTAATACCATGTCAAATGATCAAATTCAGAATCAGTTGACAGTCAACGGACAATCCGACGGGGCTTAAACAATTGACAGCATTCTCTCCTGCAAGGTCGGCAAGAAGCATGCGAGGGTGGGAAAACATTCTAATCCTTACATGCATTCCCCTCTCAAGTTCCATGATCCAAGAAAGTTCTAAAGCTCCTGGCGTTTCAGTTTGATATAAGGGTTAGTGCATGGAGACCATTTTTTCAGGTAATACACCCGGCAGTTATAATTATTACTTTCCCCGTTTGATTGGGTTATCCCCTTTGATTCCCAGAATAAAATTGGTATATGTAAACAATGAATAGAGTTCAAATAGCAACTATAGATCAAATGAACATAACTTGGTAAGTCAAGCAAAAACAATAAGTAAACCTTAATACCTAAAACGTAATAAAAAAATCTGAATAAACCTTAATACCTAAAACGTAATACGTTATACATTTCAAGATGATCATGTATTATTCCTAATCATAAGGACTGAGTCCGATGCAACCGAGGTAATAAAAAAATCTGAATAAACCTTAATACCTAAAACGTAACACGTTATACATTTCAAGATGATCATGTATTATTCCTAATCATAAGAAGGAAGATACATATACGAATATGCAGAATACATAGCCACGAAGGAACAAAAGCCCATGTACCTTACGAATGAGTGAATGACATAGAAGAAATGAGACAAATCTAGATTAAGAAAAACTAACACATTTGATATTCACAAACCAAACGCTATTCAGGTGAGACTCATACAGAAGATATGTGCTTTAGTAAGGTGTGTGTCTGTGTGTGTGACCGTACATGGTTGATATGCAAAACGAACGCAAATGGCTCTCACCATAGCTCAGCTAGTTTGATTTAAGACAGATCTTGATCACCGTGTAAATCTGTTGTAAGCCTGTTAGCAAATAGCGTGTCAATGGAAAGTTCCGATTTCGGGTTCAATTGTAACGAACATGCAATAGAGATTTGGAATCGAAACCCAAGTAAGTACACGTATAATTTGATGATCAGATTAATCTCCCAGATGACCCACCAAATCTTTTCAACATAATTGTCTCTCTGTGTGTGTGTGTGGCAACTAATATTACAGTCAATTTCGAAAATGGTACCTGAATCTAAGATAGTTGCGATCCAAATTTTTAAAAGAAATTGATCTTTTCAATGGCGAGAGAAGGCTAGCTGATAGAGAGAAACGATTGTCGCAGCTTACAAGCCAGTGAAAAATTACTGCTGCTTACTTTTTGCTTCAAGATTGAGTCTGGTTCACAGTTTGTTAGGTTCCTATTTTTCTGCATCTTAGCAGTGCATAGAGTTCTTTGAACTAGTCAATTTGGTTAGCAGGTAGTATATCAGAGTTCTTTTGAACCAGTCAATTTCAATGTTGTTAGTAGGCAGTGGAGTCATAATAATAGCATAAAATTGTTAGTAAGTTGAAAACTTATAGGGACTTTTTGGTATGACTTTTCTAGTAGAGAAATCTTCCAGAATTTAAAAGTCTCTACTATTTTGTGCTTTGGTTCCTAATTGAATTCCATGTGTATCACCATACTCTGTTTTTGTTGAGATGGTATTAGAGCTTTAGGCTCTTGATACTAGGGCTCTTGTGATAGCCTCACTGGGGCAATTATTCTCTTGAGTATTAACTTGTTGACTTGTTTGAGAGGATTAAGTTGTTGCGAGGAATTTTCATTGAGTTCTCTGAGATGGATTAGATTAGTGGAGGAAATGTTTCTACCCAATATGGTTAAAAAAACATTGTAGGCATGAGCTACAAGTACATGCAAATGTGCATAGAAGCTTGTCTTCAGGATCAAGATCTGTGGGATCTTATGAGCGTTGCAAATTCCGTAATCCCAGATGACATTCCTGTGAATGCCGAAGCACGACGAAAATGGAAGATCAAATGCAAGAATGCTTTTTTGTTTTGGGAACATACACATGTATAGAGTGTACTGATCACCTTCGCGACGTTGATTCGTCAAGAAAAGTCTGGGAAACTCACCAAAAAGAATACAACAAGGTTGCAATTGCTTGAAAATGATCTTGCGACGTTAACTGAAGGAGGTATGTGAATTTCATAATATTTTTTAAACGTGTATTTGTTCTGAAATTTCACAGCTAGATATGGATGGCACCCCTCAACATTTGTGAAATTTCTTTACATCTACTGGAAGGAAGGTCAACTAAGTAATATTGAAGGAAATCCCAACTGCAAAGATTGATGCAATGGAGTTGGATCTCAGTTCAATTGCATCAGCAAGGAATTTTGCAGCAAGCTTTAATTCGTTGGGTCTTCCTCTGAGTATCCTTGTGTAGTTTGATTTCTTTTGTCGTTTCTCTCTATTTGTTTTATAGTGTAATTTTCATTTGGTCCAAGAACAAAATTGCTTCTTAGATAATGGATAAATATATTTAAAAGATGTAAAATATTTATAAAAATATCATTATATTGTAATATTAATTTATTAATATTTCATTTTATTTGTGTTTTTTAACTCTTTGTGCTACCGACTACCATAATCTTTGTCTTTGTTATTTTCTTACTCTATCTTCATTGTTCCAAATCCCAAATTCTAAATTTCTAGATTGCCAAAAAACAAGAATAGATTAAGGTTAGTTCATTTTTTTTTAGTTTCAATTCTTATAATTTGTTAACTTATACGTGACTAATGTACTGATACAAGTGATAATCACATTAGTAATATATTTATATAGTAAGGAGTAAGCATCTTTCATACAAAATTAGTAAATTATTGTTGACTAACCTTAGCAAATTAATTTAATCACTATGTATAGTGAAAATATATTGTAAGTAATCAAATTAAGCAATCTATTCTATAGTTAATGTATTTAATAGTGACGATAATTATAATATATTTTTTATTATTCATGTTTTATGTGAACTTAAACCTTCTTAAATCTTTCATGTTAGCCATGAATTCTTTTTTATGATTTTTTGGCACCCCCGATTACACATTCTGGATCCGCCCCTGATGAATGGATCAGTGAAGCAAGATTAGAGCGGTACCTTATTCATGGCCTAAGGAAAGAATACATGCCTTCCTTTACTCCGGTACAAGGATGGGTGGTTCAGCTATTCGTTTAAAGAACTGGAGACTTTGATTTCTAACCAATAAGTACTTGCTAAGTAAATCCCACGAAAATCTATTTCTAAAGCAGACTCTTTCAAAGTGGAAAGTAAAAGAGAAGCAAAATTTTAAAGAACTCATAGGTGGTTAGAGATATTCTGCAAAAGTTCAAATCGAATAGCAGATTCTACTAGCACTATACCGCAACAGAAATATACTAGTAAGAAGTGCTATAGGTGTGGACTAACTGGCGACGTCAAGAAATATTATCGTGTGAAGCTTGTGAAAGCAAACACGGCTTCTGAAAAATGATGACGACAATAAGCTCAAGCAGTAGCAGTGTTTTTCTAGCGAGACCACACAAAAGCAAGATAAGGGCTTTGGTGCTTCATATCAAGTTAGTGTCTTTTTAATTACGTGAACTACAAGGAGTGGATCCTTGACTCTGGTTGCTCACATCACGTGACTGAGAATAATGCGTTTGTCTCTAATATTCACAAGCATAATGGAGATCTGGTAATTGTCACTGCAGATAATTTTGTTCATCCTATTATGAATGAAGGTACGGTGAATATCAATGCTCATGGTTCAATAGACGGTGGTATACTTCTGAAGGACATCTACCACGTGTCAGGACCAAAATAAAATCTAGTTTCAGATTCTCAAATGATGATTGATTCTGAAAAAATGTGTTATTTGGTCCTAAAGATGTCATGGTTCTTGATAAACTCAAGAACGTAGAAGTTGATATTCTTCTTGTTGGGGAGAAGAAAGAGTAAAAGCATGTCATGTATTCTTGTCATTTCAAATTTAAGAACTCTTGATTCAATAAGTTGTAACAAATGCAACATACCAATTTAGGAATTAATCTGCTTAAACTTATTACTGATTAGCTGCTCAAAGAAAAATAAATAAAGTGAAAGTAAAAAATATGAAAATGGGGCATAATAGGATGGTTTAATTTTATAGAATCCAATAGTAGTTCAACCGTCCATCTTCACTCTGTGAAAATTCTGATGTGTCTCTTACACTTTTTTTTTGTTTTGGTTAATAAGAGAATAGCATCGAAAAGGAAATAAGCATTCGGCCTTAGGGATAAGTAACCAATAACTTCAAATAAGTACATCAGATGGCTATAGAAGCCAATACCCTATGATAGCACCCTGCACATATCTATGAATAGGCATCATTGCAAAAACGGTCCTATATCCTAAATTTGTCATCGACCCGGTCTTGGTAGATATCTGTGCGGGCCTGGCACGCAAAAGAAGCTAAGAGCCGTGCTTTCTTCAGAAGATGAGGATCCGCCCTGTTAATACTAAAGTGATGATAGTCTATTACACTAGAGCAAAAATCATAGATGATGGGTGCCATCGTATCTAAAATATCTTCAGAGCCTGCTATCTGATTAAGGAGAAAACAAGACTCAGTTAGAACTTTGATATGTAGGAAATTTTGTTTAAGTGCCCATGAAGATGCAATAAGAAGACCAATGGCTAAAGCAGTATATTTTTCAGGTGACAAAGATGAAAAAGTCGTCGATCCACACCTAGCGTTATTTGCATAACATGATAAACCAATACTAGCCCGAAGAAGGTAATTATCAAAACAAGAATGAATGATCATGGTAAAAGTATGTGGATTTAAACAAGAGCAAGGCATAGGGCAGCTATGTACAAGGAGCAGCTCAAGACGCAGATTTGGGTTTCAATTTTTATTTAGTGAGCAGTTTGGTTGAGGTAGGGAACGTGGCCTAGTTGGCAAACGGTTTAAACCAGTGTTAATGGAATTGGTCCATGTGAGTATTTGTGAGATAATCACCCACGGGTTAAAAGGGATGTTATGGAAAACATAGTTGTTTATATGTATCCAAATAAATCAGATGGTAACAAAAAAATATGGCGTGGGGAGGAAATTCGTAGGTCCAATTTTCCGGTCAATCCAAGCAATAAGCCACTCTTTTCCTGTACAACTAACACCTTCACTACGAATTCCAAAGGGTATAACAAACCAAATAGGTCTAACGGAAGGACATTTCACAAACAAATGGGTGATGTCTTCAGTGTGTTGGTCACATAAAGGACAACACATCACCAGGTTGGAGCCCCAGATTTTTTAGGTTTGATTGTATAGGTAATCGATCCCATAGAATCTACCAGACCAAAAAGCATATCTTGAGCGGTAACAGCAGTTTCCATAGTTTTTTTTTTCAAATGTTCGCATAAAAGGTAGTAAACGGGTAAGGTAGCTTCCTGTATGAAGGTTGCAGTGTATAACATATTATATGCCAAAGAGATCATGAATTCTCCATGCACAGTTGGACCCCAAACAAGCTGGTCATCAAAATCAAGCTGTTGAATATGATGGCGAGAAAAAAAATTAGCAATAAAGGAATGAATAACGTTTTGATCTTTTGTTGATTCCATCTGCCGTTTTGAATCAAATCACACCCAAGGTTAGAACTTGTGTCAGGTTGATCATTCAGAGTAATCGGTGTCAAAAGTATCCGGGCGTTTGAAGGAATCCAGCAGTCGTTCCAAATAGAAATACTTCGGCCATTACCAACTTGCCACCTTAGGCCAGTTAGGAGAATTTTCCTTCCCCTAAGAATGCCATGCCATCCATTTGAGAAGTTTCCGGTTTTAGGAGTGAAGATAAAGTTTTGACGAGTACAATACTCACCTTGCATTACTCGAGCAAGAAGAGCTTCAGGGTTTACCATAATTCTCCATGCAATTTTGGAAAGCAAAGCTTGATTAAAGAGCCTAGTGTCTTTGAATCTAAGTCCACCAATGTCCAGTGGTCCATACAACGCGTGCCAATTTATCCAATGCATGCCACGGTTGTTATCGTTACCTGACCACCAAAACCTGTCCAGCAAGGATTCAATCGTTGGGCATACGTGGGCAGGAAAAAAACATACCTGCATGTGGTAAATTAAGAGATATTGGAGAACATATTAGATAAGAGTAGCCCGTCCAGCTTTATTCAGAAAAATCCCTTTCTAGCTTGCACATCGATTATGTCTTTGTCGATTAAGTCTCTAAAAAATTCTTTTCTTCAAGTAAATAAATGGGCTAATTACACATATGTCCCTGAGGTTAGGGTATAATTACATGTAAGGACAATAGTTTGGACAAATTACACTTATGCCCGTTGACCAAATGGAAAATACAAATACATAATGGTTTGAAACGAAAAGACCAAATTGCTCAAGATTTAGGAACTTAATTTTTCAAATGCCATTCAGTTATCTCTTCCCCAATTTCTCTCTTCAAATTAGGATATCAAACCCTAATTTTTGAAAATTAAGGTTTAGAAACCCTGAAATTGAAACCCTGATTTAAAAATTAGGGTTTCAAAATCCAACCCTAATTTAAAAATTAGGGTTTTGAAACTTAATTTGGCATCACAAAGGGATAACGCAAGGACCAAAACCAGCCCGTCTCATGTTCTTCCAAATGAACATGTATCTCACAATTCAAATCTAAATCGAAGGCATCACAAAGAAATTTCAAAATGAAATCTCGTTGCTCGAACCGACATCACAAAGGGATACATGTAACCATTCGTACACGGCGCACAATTTAGCGGCGGCGATGAGTAGGGATACTGAACTGGCACTGGCACAACCGGAATGCACGAAGATAGACCCCCGGCCGCCATCGGATTCGATGGGGGGCTGCGATGTCGGGGGGGTGTAAAATTGGTTGATTTTGCGGCGGTAACAGCAGATCCGTTACTTCTGCGACGACGGTGGCGGGGAGGATGTCAGATCCGGCAACTTCGTGACAACATATCCGGCCATCAGCACTGCAGGAGGCTGTGCGCGGGGTGAGGGGATGTAGGGAGGGCGACGATGTCAGGGTAGTGGTCTGTGATAGTGTAATTAGGAAAAAAAAAACCCTACTTTTCCTAAGTATCCATTGCAACATAGGAAAACTTTTAAACCCTAATTCGTTAAGTTCTTACACATACAATCAATGTGTGTGATAGTGCAAATTAGGGTTCAAAACCCTAATTTTCAAATTGGCGCCTGAAGTGAAAAATTATTCAATAATGTACAAGGGCAGTATTGGTATTTTAAAAATACATAACATATAACATCATCAAAATGTACGGTTTTTTAATAGACGAGGGACGGAAGGACACGACTGATACCTTTTGAAACTTAGTGTCCTTGACTGTAATTACACCATAATCTCAGGGACATAGGTGTAATTTGCCCTAAATAAATCAAGTGTCGTGCCCAAGTAGGATCTAAAAGCTGTTGTTAATTTGAACCCCAAAATCTGGGCCGCATGATTAGCATCAATCAGACTGGCATTTGGACTCAAAGTGACGGAGGACTTGGTGAAATTAATTTGTTGGCCTGATTCCAAACAATAAAGCTCCAGAATGGATTTAATCGAGTCAACAAATTATGGCGTAATCTTTGTAAATATCGTGGCATCATCAGCTAAGAAGAAATGATTTATAGGAGGAGTTTTCAGTCCAGCCTTGATACCAGAAATCATGCGCATATCTTGGGCCTGCGTTAGTGCTGCTAAGAGTCCTTCAGCACATAAGATAAACATATAAGGAGATAATGAATCCCCCTGCCTGAGACCACACTTAGGATGAAATTGTTTTGATTGTGTTCCATTGATTACCACTTCATACGAAACAATAGACACATACTGCGTGATAAGATGTATGAGATGTCCTGGAAACAACATTTTCCTAAGTACTGTTTCAAGGAAGTTCTACTTCACCCGGTCATAACATTTTCCTAAGTACTGTTTCAAGGAAGTTCCACTTCACTCGGTCATAACATTTTCCTAAGTACTGTTTCAAGGAAGTTCCACTTCACCCGGTCATATGCTTTACTCATATCCATCTTGATAGCTCCCAGGATACCCTTAGTCTGTTTAGCAAGTCTGATTTTGTTTGCTAACTCTTGGGCAGTGAGAATATTATCCATAATACGCCTTTTTCCAACAAAAGCATTTTGGAACTGGGAGATAAGGTAACCCAAAGATCCTTTGATTCCGATTTACCAAAACCTTGGAGATAATCTTACACATGGTGTTGCAAAAGCTGATCGATCTGAAATCACTAGGTGATTGAGGGTTTTTGCATTTTGAAATAAGCACAATAAAAGATTCTTTGGTTACCCGAAGCATCTGTACCGATCTAAGGAAAAATAAAGTAGCCGCAGTGATGGGTCTTTCCATAAAGTCCCAACATTGTTGATAAACAAGAGCAGGAATTCTATCCGACGTAGGGGCTTTAAGAGGCTTTATTTGGAAAAGCGCGTGTTTAACTTCTGAAGTTGTAAAGGGTCTAGCCAAAAAACTTATATGTGTATCATTAAGGCAATTTGTAATACCTTCCACAATAGTCGAATTTGGTAGATGGTTGGTTGTTGGGTTTGAAGGGAAAAAAATACTTTTGAAGTGAGAGACCAGACAAAGCTCAATAGTTTGATGCAAGGTATGAGTAATATTTCTCCCATCGGTAAAGGGTGGCTATACGGTTCTATAGTTACGTCGGATTTTTGTAGAATTTTGGAAAAACTTTGTATTGCAGTCACCTAACTTCAACCACTGTGCCTTGGCTTTCTAAGCCTAGAAAACTTCCTCACATTCCATAAGCCAGTTCAATCTGTGTCAATTAAATTGTTCCATCTGTTGGGCCTCTTCGTTAGGGAGTAGAGATTGGAAGTGTTTCAACTGAGCAATGGCATCCTTGATTTGGGTGTGTAGATGACCAAAACATTCTCTGTTCCAAATCGTTATCTCCTTCATCATGATGGCACCCCAAGTTGCCACATCATGATGGCACCCCAAGTTGCCACTTGGTAGAGTGGAGAGCCCTCAACCACTTGTTGGCAAGCTTTAAAAATAGTAGGTTTACCTAAGGGGTGTTTCAACCACATAGCTTCAAATTTCCTGGGTCTTGGTAGTTTAGAAATAAATGGCTGAGTATCAAGTAGTATAGGTGCATGATCAGATGATTGGATCCCCAGATTTGTTAAAGTAGCTTGGGGAAACATAGAAATCCATTAAATATTTGAAAATCCCCGATTGATACGCTTATAAGTGCAAGACTGATCTTGATGGTTATTCGTCCAAGTAAAAGAGGGTCCCACCCAGGTAATCGTGAGTTCTTATTTAAAAATGCTGATTTATAATTCGTTTATTAAATTTATATATCACATTATTTATTTTTAACAGTGACTGTCTTATGTATATTACGTATATGTCAATATATATGAATAATCATAGTACATTGAACTTAATTAGAACGTTATTTTTTCCTTCCAAATCTAATATGTTATTTTCGTTTTATCGATATATGAATTTTTATATTCACATTAAAGAGTGATTTTAATAATAGAATGGTAAAGATTAAGTCATAATAAATTAGTGTATTGATTAGGTTGAGTTCTCAAATGTATGGAATTAGATTTTAAAATATACAACCCTTATTATTCTTGTGAAATTAATCAAATTTAAAAATAAGGTACCTATCCAAATTCAAATCAATTGTTTGATTGTTTTATTTTTTTGTAAGTCTCGTATGTTGTTTAATCTTAATTATAACATCATTTTTTTTCTAAATCGAAAGTACTACTTTCATTATTACATTAATATAAGAGAGTACTTTTGAAGATACAATACTTTGAAGGACATAATTGTCAAAATAAAGTCTTAATAGATTAGTATATTGATTAGGTAGAGTTTTAGACTTATTACAATTAGTTTTTAAAATAATTCTTTTTCTAAATCAAAAGTATTATTTTCGTTTTTTATATATATGAGTTTTTACATTCATATTAGAGAGTAGTTTTGAAGATACCATAGTCAATATTAAGTCCTATTAAGTTAATATAATGATAAAGTAGAGTTTTGGAATTATTAGAATTAGTATTTAAATTTTAAGGAGATAATTGTCAAAAAGAAGTCTGAATAGATTAGTATATTGATTATGTAGAATTTTTGAATGATTAGAATTAGTTTTTAAATTAAATAAGACTTACCAATATATAAGATAATTAATCTTAAAATAAGGATTTGATGATGTGTCATATAAAGTAGCGATGATGTGTCGCGCAAAGAAGTTATCAATGTCTTTCTCGTTTTGCTTATTATATATTATATAGATTCCACTTCAAAAATTTTGCACCGAGACTTTCTTAAGGCATCCAGTTATCATACTATAGCCAAGTATTTTGGCCAATCCAGTATGCCATACATGTTGTCGGATTTGTTCTGCCTTCGGCTTTATATCCAATATTTTCCCCTAAAATTGCTCTCTTTGGCCGGCCTATTCATGGTCCAGGCCATGATAAGACTCTAACATAAGATACTGTAAAGGTTTTAATCACATCAATTATTATCAAATTAGAATGGCTGAACGTAATATCAGTTAGATACTTGTCCAAAACTAGAAATTACACAAGTTACTCTTGTTAGCACATGTATTATTCATCTAGGACTCTTCTCCTCTATCCCTTATCTTGTATATTCTTTTCTTATCTTGTATATTCTTATCTCTATCTTGTAGCTAGTTTATAGCCCTTGTACACTCTCTTATGTTCTCTAAATTGTACTCTGTAAAATGCAATTCATATATACAAGAACATCTTTCCAAATATCCTAAGTTTCTACATGGTATCAGAGCCTATACCGATCATCTAAAAAAATTTCACGATGGCGTCTTCTTCTTCAACCTCCATTGTTGCCGCCATTAGTCCTTGTTTGGTCACCTCCAGTCATACATTTTCTGTTAAACTTACCTCTAAGAATTACACGGCGTGGAAAACTCAATACCTACCCATCTTGAATTACCAAAATCTTCATGGACACATCGATGGTACATCATCTCCTCCTCCCAAAACTCTTGTCTCACCTACTGCTAAAAATTTGCATATTCCTAATCCGGAATATGAAGCTTGGTTCAAGAAGGATCAACTACTTTTATCATGGTTATTCTCCTCCCTTATCGAAGAAATCTTTCCATACATTATTTAAAGGAGAATAATCTCATATTAGCTTGATTTTAGCTTGATTAGCTTGATTTTAAGATCTAAATTGATTGTTGTGCAGTATATAAAGGCATGCTTTGTCATTCTGTAAAGACACACGAATGAATACAATTCTTCATTTCTTTATGGTATCAGAGCCATCTTTCTAGCATAGGCATTTCTTTTCAATTTCTCAGTCATGGAAGACGAATCTGCAAGTTATGTTCATGGGGGTTTGGCGCCCGTTGCGAATGTTCAAAACATCGCAATTGACACCAAATCCCCGTTCTACTTGCATCCGTCTGATCATCCAGGCTTGATCTTCGTTACACAACCTCTAAGTGAAAATGGAGAGAACTATTTCACTTGGAGACGTAACATGTTGACGGCGCTCCAATCCAAGAATAAGGCAGGGTTCGTTGACGGGTCGATAGCAAAACCCGATTTTCATTCCGGGGATTTTCAATCATGGATCCAGTGTAATGCAGTGGTCAAATCATGGATCGTCAATTCTCTTTCTAGAGAATTACAAACTGGTGCCGCACATGCAGACACTGCGAGTGAAATTTGGTGCGATTTTGATGAACGATTTACTCAGGGCATTGCACTTAGAGTGTATGACCTGAAGCGATCTATTGCTCTACTACAATAAGAGAAATCTGCCATTTCTACATACTATGGTAAGTTAAAAGGTGTGTGGAATGAACTACATAATCTTAGACCTGTACCTGTATGTACTTGTGGTGCCGGAAAGAAAATGCAGGAAATGCGAGAAGAAGAGAAAGTCTTTGATTTTTTGATGGGATTGGATGATACTTACAAGACGGTGCGATCCTAAATCCTGAGCATCGATCCATTGCCAGGACTTGGGAGAGCATATGTCGTGGCTGCCCAAGAAGAAAAATAGGAAGTGGTCGCTGCTGCGCGTGTCCCTACTATCCAGGCCACAACTCTATTGGCTAAAGCACCACATATGCGGCATGGAGGTGACCAGAAAATTGACCGGCGTGGTGAAAATTCTGGAGAAAGACGGCATGGTGGATTACACTGTACCCAGTGTAATCGATCCAATCACTCTAGAGAGAACTGTTATGAGATCATTGGATATCCACCTGGATGGAGAAGGCCCAAACCAAGAGGAGGAAATCAGCCATGGCTCCGCTCATCCGGAGGCACAGCATCGTCGGCGGCGATTGCCCAGCCGTTTGCCGCTACCGCCAACGCATCCGCACCATTTCCAAATCATAGCCCTGCATATCAACCATGGTCGCGCACTGCCGGATAGACATCACCAGTGATAATGGCTTCACAGCAATTCGTTGCCACATCCGACGCGTCTGCGTCATTTCCAAGCTTCACACCCAGTGAAATGCAAAGACTTGCTGATCTTTTGGGCCGCCAATCAGGACCCACTAATGGGCCTTCTGCAAATATGACCTCACAAAATATATCTGGTAAGCCGGACTCGTGGATTATTGATTCCGGGGCCTCGGATCATATATCATGTAAACTTGATACTATGTCCGATGCTTATACAAATCCAGGTGTACCCCCGGTTCAAATTCCCAACGGTGATACCGTCCCGGTTCATGCTTTGGGACGAGTAAATCTTGGCCGCAATTTGCATCTCGAACAAGTTTTGGGAGTGCCTAATTTTTGTTTTAACCTATTATCAGTCAGTAAATTGACTCGAGATCTCAACTGTGTTCTAATTTTTGGATCTGAATTTTGTGTGATACAGGACTTACTCTCGAGGAAGCCGATTGGAGTGGGTAGAGTGCGAAATGGCTTATATCATTTGGAACCAACGAGGGCGGGGAAGGCGCTTCTGTCAAAAGGACATAACACTGCGGATTTATGGCACCGTCGTTTAGGGCATCTACCAATGAACCGTATCTCGCTGGTTTCCAACTTACCTGTTACTTTCAATTCGCCAAAACTTTTTGTTGCAAGGCCAGACAAACTAGATTGCCTTTTCCACATAGCAAAAATAAATCGATGCACAACTTTGATTTAGTCCATTGTGATATATGGGGTCCATACCGTACTAAATCTCATTCTGGGTCACATTATTTTCTCACGATTGTTGATGATCATAGTCGAGCCACATGGGTCTTTCTCATGAAATTCAAGTCCGAAACTAGACACTACCTCTTGATTTTTTTCAACTGGGTTAAGACACAATTTAACACCAGAATCAAGGTTTTTAGAACTGATAACGGTCTTGAATTTGGACATCGTGAATTATTACATCATTATTTTGAGAATGGAATGGACAGACAAACAAGCTGCACGGATACACCGCAACAAAATGGAGTGGTGGAGCGAAAGCACAGACATCTCTTAGAGGTAGCTAGAGCTTTACGATTCCAGGCCAAACTTCCAGTCAGATTTTGGGGGGAGTGCGTACTTACCGCTGCTTACTTAATCAACCGCATGCCACTTTCTGTGCTCCAAAACCGAACACCTTATGAAGTATTATTTGGTAAGGTACCTGACTATGATCATTTGCAGACTTTTGGATGTCTCTGTTATGGGCACATGAATGGCAAGCCACATGATAAGTTCGCCCCTCGAAGTAAGTCTGGCATTTTTGTTGGTTATCCCAATGGGCAAAAAGGATATATGATTTATGATTTGGAGAGCAAAGTGATTTACTCTTCACGAGATGTTCAGTTTTTTGAAAGCATATTTCCTTTTGCTGACAGAAAAGATAATATTGCTAACCTGCTCCACTCCTCTAGCCGTCTCACCGAATTTGAGTAAAACCATGGGTGTTTTACTGCCAGAACAATATCGGCAAGTAATTGGGGCACTTGAGTATCTCACTCTCTCACGGCCTGACATAGCTTTTATTGTTAATAAGCTAGCTCAATTTATGCATTGTGCAACTGATGTGCGTTGGAAAGCGGCAAAGCATTTACTTCATTACCTATGTGGGACTTCGGCTATGCGCTTATTCATTACCAAGAATTCCTCTTTTCAGTTACAATGTTTTTCCGATGATGATTGGGCAAGTTGTCCTGATGATCACTGTTCTACAGGTGGATACTTGGTTTATTTGGGCAAGAATCTTATTTCTTGGTCTTCTAAGAAGCAGCCCACGGTGGCACGAAGCTCTATTGAAAGTGAGTATAAGGTCCTTGCAAATGTCACTGCCGAAATTATGTGGCTTGGTTCTTTATTGACTGAACTTGGTGTTCACAAGGCTCTACCTGCCTTATTGTGGTGTAACAATATTGGTGCGATTTATTTGTCTAGCAATCCTATTTTTCATGCTCGAACCAAACATGTGGAGCTTGACTATCACTTTGTTACATTGGGCAACTTGGTCGTTCGTTTCATTTCTAGTGCTGATCCATTGTCGGATATCCTGACTAAGCCCCTTGGTACTCGTCCTTTTCATGCTTTGCGGCACAAGCCTCGGCTTCATTGCCTTTCACCATCAGCTTGAGGGGGGGTGTTAGCACATGTATTATTCATCTAGGACTCTTCTCCTCTATCTCTTATCTTGTATATTCTTATCTCTATCTTGTAGCTAGTTTATAGCCCTAGTACACTCTCTTGTGTTCTATAAATTGTACTATGTAAAATGCAATTCATATATACAAGAACATCTTTCCAAATATCTTAAGTTTCTACAACTCTTAGGCCACCATAAGATCGAAAATAGAATACATCTTATATTTTAGTTCTAGGGATATAATTGTATTATATTGACCGCCTTGCCGGCAACGTATCAATTTTTAGATAGAAATCCATTTCTAAATTTACACTGTAGGGTGCATTGGATGTGGTCTTTTACGTATCTTATATTTTCTTCTTGCGAGGTAAACGTGATTGAGTAATTTGGTTGTGCAGTTATGGTAAAGAAAAGATGTATTTGATGGTGGATTGGCATGAAATATGGATAGGTTTGAACAGTGTCTTAACACGACTACTTCTAATCCTTTTTCTATTTTAAATGCAGGCTTGCAATCATTGTTCTTTTAGTTATGGCGTTCTCTGATAAGACATAAGGATCATCTCCGAAGATGAGATATGAAGCACGTGGTTGACGGTTTTTGCGTCACCGACCTCTAGGATGGTTGCATTTGCATCAACTTAGTGTATTTTGTATAGCAAAAATATATGTACTTATGATATATGTCAAGCGTTTTTGCCATGTAGTTAAGTTCTGACTTTGTAATCAACTAAATTTTTGTCATGGAGAGAATTAGTTTTATTTGTGAAATGAAGACTTCTTTATGTTATTTGTCGCTAAAATTATAGGCCAAATATCGTTAGAATGTGATGCTCATCGACCAAAGGATTCGTCTTTAAGGGATAACAAGTAATGACGAATCTTTTCATCATTGAATGTAGTTTTCGACGATGAAGCCAAGATGTCAACGAAAAAATTGTGATGAGCAAGGATTTACCGGCTAAAATAAGCTCGTCAGCAAATGCCACCGTTCTCGACGAAACCAGGATGTCAAGGAACCAATTGTCACGAGCAAAGATTTGCTGACGAACTTATGTTTGTCAAGAATTCCACCATTATCGACAAGAATTCCACCATTATCGACGAAAGCAAGATGTTAAGGAAACAATTGTCACGAGCAAAGATTTGCTAACGACATTTTGTTCGTCAAGAATTCCACCATTCTGGATGAAGCCAATACGTCAAGGACAAAATTGTGACAATCAGCACTTCGTAGTTCGTAAAAAAATAAACCATTCTTAACGAACTTGGACATGCAGCCACAAACTAAAGACAACTATATCAATGAATAGCTTCGTCGTTAAATGAGCGGCACTTGTTGACGAAGTTAAAAATAGACAATGAACCTATTTTTTAACAACGAACACAGATGTTCGTTAGCAAAGAGCTTTCTTGACGACGTGTCCTTGACGAACAGGGACAAACTTTTTCATGGCTAGATCCGTGTCAATCATTTTACTGGTATCCATTTTACCAATACATATTTTGACCCATTAATAACCACTAGGAGGACCTTACCATGGGTTGGTGGCTTTCTTCGTGAATGGAGACTTGAAAGTTTGCGACACATATATCCTTTGCAAGTCCTTCTGGCTTGCAAGGGTCGCTAAAAGGTGCAAAAGGCTCGTTAAAGTTGCAACAATTTTCTCCCAATTAAATGCAAAAAGTGCTTCACATTTTAGCAACAAATTTTGTCTAAAGTGTTGCTAAAAGTCTTTCGCTGTTAGAATTGTTTGTGTGTGTGTGTGTGTAGTGTGTGTGGGTGTGTGCACGCAGTGTCTGTGAGTGTGTGGCTGTGTGCGCGTGCATTGTGTGTGGGTCGGGATGACTGACTGGGAGGAAGTGAGAGAGTGGGAGAGAGCGGGAGTTTCCTCAATAAAATTGGATTAAACTCTCCTAATCTGTTTCCAAGTAGAGCAGTAATCGGTTTCCTACATAAGGAGAGACAGAGAACAAATCTCACGCTTGTTTTTCTTTTCTAAACCCCACTAGACGTCCCTGCGGTGTCCTCTTCTTGTCAAAATCTTTTCTTTCCGAAATCTGTCGTCTCTTTCCAAATTCTGTGAGTAAGAGGAAGGTGATATGGCTGACGTATATCAGCCTTGGGTCGCCCCTACTTGGACTCCATCGAGGACTCCGTCGTTGCCCTGTTATGGGGGTGTTAACCATAGGCAAATGCGAGTGGAACAACTGCCGCCAAGGAAGGTTACGCTGGTTCAGTGGCACCCTCCTTCGCCAGGTTTTCTTAAGCTCAACACGGACGGCAGTGCTTTCGGGCAACCAGGTCCTGCGAGTTATGGTGGGCTGATAAGGGGTGAAAAGGGGGAGTGGATATGTGGGTACGCCGGGAATATCGGGATTCGCACTAGTCTGACGGCTGAGATTTGCGGTATATACAAGGGTCTTTGTCTAATTCGAGAAAAGAATCTGTGTCGTGTGATGATAGAGACAGATTGTATGGCGGCGATCAGTCTCATTTCCTCAAGGGAAGAGGTAGACGACAAGCATCCGATGAAGAGGATCATTGACGAGTGCAGAGAAATAATGGCGAGTTGCGGCTGCTTTATGGTACATACAGTACGAGAGGGTAATTTTTGTGCGGATATGCTCGCGAAACTAGGGCACTGGCTGCAGAGTGACTATATTGAGTTGAGAGATCCTCCTCTAGAGGTGACTCCATATCTCTCACGTGATGCTGTTGGGTTCAAGTATAAACGGCCTTTGCGACACTGCGCTCCGAAGTGAAAGAAGAAATATATAAGTGTACTGGGCTCATGAGTGAGTGATAATGGAAGCTTGAATTGAAGCAAGCTAGGACTTTGCAGCATTAACTTGACGCGTGGGACAGATTGGGCATTGGGGAGAACTGGCGGCGTATTACTTGTTCTCCGTTGTGGACATAATGCAGATACGTGACCTACATGTGCAGGAGGCTTGCTAAGTAGGAGGTTTATGGGGGCTTGTGAAGATGACTTTGCACTCTTGTTGTGTTTTTCTTTGTATACGTTTGTCGCCATTAACTTTGGCACTCGTCTTATTCTTTGTATACGTTTTATGTAAGCAAAATCTCTTTAATAAAAGTAGCTATGTTTTTTGTAAGACTAGTAAGAATCACGTGCTTTCCACGCAAATTATTGATTCAAAATAAAAAGGTTTTAGACCTTATTGAACAACACAATGAAACTTAATTAACTAAATTACGAACTGCTAATCAAAGATTCGACGCACGAAATTAAAAGTTCATTGAATAAAACATGGCTTTACATTCAAACTCGAATTGCTAATGTCAGTTACCACCAATATTTGTTACTATTTGTCATACTTGTTACTTTTGTCAAATCAAGTTGTTATTGTCACCCAAAGTACAGTTACATGATATATACTCAATTTCAAACATCTTACACAAGTATTTAATTCTCACCAAACACTACAAGTATCTCATTGAAGTAACAAAAGTAAAGAAAGTGTTCTAGAGATAATTTGACTCACACAAATTGTAATGTGAAGGGTATATATTGGAATTTCAAGTAATACTTTTTTGTGGCACGTATACAAGTCTAGGGAGCGAAACCGAGAAGAAGTTTGTATTATAACTAAGTGATATAAATAAAACTTTATAATTTGTAACCCAAGAAGTACCGTATAGAAAGTAAAATATCTAATGGGAAGGAGTTGTGATTACTAAATCTATAACAAACTTAATAAAAATGGAAGGAGTTAGGAGCTCAAATGATGCATCTTTGAAACCAAGAACAAATGAACTCAATAGATCTCGTAGGGCACCAAAAACTCACTTGCTTTGGCAACAAATCTAGTAACTAGCTAAAGCTTTCAAGAATCTTCCTAAAATTTCTATGGTTCACTTTTAAAGTTTTTGTCATTTTTCCTATAAGCATCTTTACTAAAGTTGAAAATATCATCATTTAAATCCTTTGGTATCATTAGTTATCCCTCTTGTTTTTTTTTTTTAACAATTAGTGAAGAATTTACTTCGTCAATAAGCCGGAAAAAAAAAACTCTTCTTTCGTTCCTCCTTTCTCTGTCTGTGTCTCTTTGTATCACTCACTCCCTAACTCTTTTCTCGGTTCTCAGCTAAGAGCAACCATTTTTACACCAAAATTAACGTGGTTTGGGTCAATAAAAGGGAAATTGAACTCACGTTCTTGGTAAGTTCAGCTTATATTACTCCTACTATCATTTTTGTTACTTCATACAATTTCACAAGAATTTAATGAGTTATGTGGTACCATTAAAGGATTTCCATGGTATATCTGTAACATCCTAGAATTATCGGAACGTTGGACACTCGCTCGATCACTTACACGAAGACAATAATACCCTTAACCTCATCAAATATAATACCGCAAACAGTCAGAGCAACTAAACCTAGTACTCTTAGCATACTATCATAATTGAAACGACAAGACTAAGTAAAAAAAAATTTTCTAAATAACAATATTAACCCACGTAGGGGTTCTAATGACCAGAACTATAACTAAATTTCTCTTTCCCTCGCTCGGATCTAATCCACACCCAATGCGATCTATTGTTGGTTATCACCTGCGGAAAGGAAGTCAAACGAGGGTGAGCTTATGAGAGCTCAGTAAGGTCGCTCAAAAATTTAGTAGAGGGATACGAACAATTCAGATATTTAATACCATTGCAATATGGTGAAGATTCAACTCAATGCCATAAACTAGGTACAAATAAGAACACTTTTCAGATACGATGCAACAATCACAGGTGTTATTGAACAAGAGCAATTGCAAAGCCACACATGCAATGCAGGATAATCACTTTGCAAAACCACAAAGGCGATGCTCACTAACACTTGTAACTACATATGCATATTTACACCGGCTAGTCCATGAAGGTACTAGCCCACACCAATACACTGAATCCTCCAATACAAACCAACTCCCGCCAAAACACACTAATGCATAATATCATGTCAATATATAGAAGGACAACAATTCGATAATGCAACATGCTCGATGGACAATAATTAATGAGCACCGATAGGAGTTTCGGTAAACGTTATAACGCTCAATGAAAGATTTCTACGGTAAATAATGCAACTTTATCAAAATAACAGAATCCAAAAGAATAGCGATAACAAATCGGAAGAACATATGAAACAATTAAGAGGAGTTTGGTTCGGATGAAAATCCCTTACCTTATTCCGAAGCTAGTTAATATATTACTCGATCAACCAAAATCAGAGGTCCTCGGAGTAACCTAAGTTGGGGTAGCACAGATATCAGAAGCCATCTCAACTACAATACAGTAAGATAAATACTAATTGCTTATATGGTGCTCATTCCTATTGTAAGAATAAACCAATCCGCAATGGTTCGCACAGACAGCCCGAACTAGTTAAAAATCTTATATCACAACCCAAAGACTTAACCTCACCCAACAATTCACAATAAAAATCTCATAAAATGGTTTTAGACTTTAAAACAGTATATAGGATCAAAATACTAATTATCTGATTTTTTAACATTCTCTGTTTAAAAAACAATTCCTTAATTTCCATTAAAATTTCTATGTCAAAACAAAATCCCATAATTTTCATAATAGACTTAAAATATGTAAGAAAAATACAAAAACTAAAATCAGGTCAAAAAATTCATTCACACTATTTTTAAATAATTCAATTTGCCCAAACAAATGTGATAAAGAAATCATATCAAATCACCTCTAAAAATTTTGAAACTTGTATTATAGTCATATAAACAGTACAAAAAAATATTTCACAGTTAAATAATTCTTTTAAATAGTTCAAACGGATTTTAGAAGTTTCACACTTTCACAAAATATAAAATATATCAAACGATTTCTGAAAATTTCTCAAAAATTCTAAACATTAAATATCTTTGCGACTGTATTTCTGGAAAAGTGGCCGGAGGCCACTCCACACACCCCAAAATGGTACATGGGTTACTGTACGTCATCTTCTTCAGAGTCAACAGTAACCTGAGAACCCTAATTTTCGATCTTTCTCCATTTTTGCTTCAACTTTTCTCATTTTTCTTGCTCTAGTTCCTTGATATAATATCCTAATACATTCTATAACAACAATATAAGATCCATGATAAAATTTGCGGGGTTTTATGTGAAGAAAAACGTGTATATTCATGTATATATGCACGTGTATATATACACACATGTATACGCTAATATGGAACGGTTTTAGGGGTGATTACCTTATGAAATCCTCCTCTGAAACACAATCTTCGATCTTTCAACTCTAATTTCGATCCCATCTCTCTCCTCTCCTCCTTTCTTTCACTTTCTCTCTACTCTCTCTCTACACTCTTTTCTCCCCCCCCCTCTCTCTCTCTCTCCATCGTATTTCAGATGAAGAAGGGAAAAGAATGACTTCTGCTCCGTAATATATTTTTAATATATATAAAAACCCTAAAATGGAAAAATACCAAACCCCCCCATACTTTAGGTAATTTTTAAAGTTTACCCAAAACTTTCTAATATTACGAAAAGGCCCAAAACACTATTTATGATAAATTAACGCACTAGGAAAATTTTAACGGGTTGTTACATAATCCCGTTTTACTAATCGTCGCTAAAAGATTGCCCATAAAATTCGGTCGCACTAAACACTTCAATCAATATCACTTGTAATTTCTATTATTAAGTCATAACTTATGGTTCCTAAAATTTAAGATAGCCGCTAATCAACGCTAAATGTTGCGTATAAAAATTGTAGCTTAATGAACTTACCGGCTAGACATTATCAAGGTTCCGGGTGTTACATTCTCCCCCACTTATGGTGCAACTCTGGTTATTCCACGGGGCATAGATGCAAAAAGTCTCGAGTTACGCATTCACATAATAAGATAACTAACAAAAAACGAACTTAGAGCCATTCAAGGAATAACTAAGGGTGCTTGATAAAACTGAAATTTAATTGCTGAAAAGTCAAGCACTGAATTCGTAAAACTGAAAATTCGAAGTGACTGAATTTTTACTGAAAAATAAGTTAGTATGTTTGCTAAACCAAAAGCAAATGTCTGCAAATTACTCCATTTACGAATTTATCTGCCCGCTTTTATATAAAAGTTGTTTTGCCTCCACCAGAGTTAACCATTTGCCTAGAGTATCCAGTGATAACTCTTCTCTAGTAATCTCGTTTGCAGATTCTAATACTCACACGCCAGGGACAAAAAAGCCAACGGTAAGAGAAAACAAACACACACCATAAGATTGTGCTAGATTTATTAATATGGCTACGTTCTCAATCACCAATTTACGACTCCAGCATTTATCAATAGTTTATTATGCAAATCCCCAACTCTTACTTTGTCATTCTTACAGTCTCATATATCTCTCAATATCCACAGTAAAATATACATAGAATAACCTGAGGGCACACAACAACATCATTATAACAATACCCCTCCAACAAGTGAAGGACATAGTGGTAAAGACATATCTAATAATATTATGTAATTTTATTGGTGGTATTGCATATCTTGTGGACTTTATCAACAATGTATCTCACTACAAGAGAACTAGCCTATAGTGACGAAATTGCCTACGGCTCACACGGGGCCGTAGATACAAGTCTCCTTAGACCGACGGTTCAGATTGAACCGTGGCCATTGCTTCTTCTCGAAATTGGAACCCAATTGCATCTGTGCCGGCCGTGGGAATTGGGTCAAAAATTAGAAAGAGCTTGGAGAGCTTTGGCGATCAGTCGATCAACAATCTCTCAAACGCAAACCCCACGGCTGATACCGTGGGGATAGGAATTGAAGATCAAGCGGGAGAAATTCGCGGGCAATTTTGGCAATTGGAATTGTACAAAACCTAGCTCGAATGAGATTTTGGGGCGCAACAAGAACTTCACTGAAGATCTGACTTCTAGGTATGACGTTCTTCTTGCTTCTTTTTGTCAATCACTCACACCATGCCAATCTTCTTCTCTGTTGTGGGACGTTTGTTGCACTGCTGGGTCTGTATGGGTAGCTGGGGTCGTGGGTGAAAAAAATGTGACTGGTTAGCTGTGTCCGTGTTTTGGGATGGGGGGAGGGGTAGAGGGCTGTGGGTAACCGGGGGTGGGTGTTTGTTGTCTGTTATGTTTGGGGGTCATGGTGAGCTGTGTCCGTGTTGTGGAGGACGTGGGTAAGGTTATGAGGGTGGGTTAGCGGTGGGGCGGGGTGGTAGGGTATTTCTGTGTTGTGGGGGTCGTGGAAAGCCTGGGTGGTGGGGTGGTGATGGGTTAGTGTGAGTGGGGGTCATGGAGGGTGCGGGGTGGTGGGGTATTTTCGTGTTGTGGGGGTCGTGGAAAACCTAGGTGGTGGGGTGGTGATGGGTTAGTGTGAGTGGGGGTCGTGGAGGGTGCGGGGTGGTGGGGTATTTTCGTGTTGTGGGGGTCCTGGAAAGCCCAGGTGGTGGGGTGGTGATGGGTTAGTAGAGTGGGGGTTGTTGGGGGGGGGGGGGGCTGTAACTATTACTGTTTCAGGGAGGAGGGGGTTGCGGGGTGGTGGGGAATTTCTGTTGTTATGGGGGTCGTGGGTAACCCCGGGGTGGTGATGGGGTTCGTGGGGGGTGGCTGGTGTGTGAGAGAAAGGGGTGGGGGGTTGGCGGGACTGTGTGAGAGAGGGGGTACGTGTTGTGGGATGATGGGTTAAGGTGTGTGTACAGTGAAAGGTGGCTGGGTATTGCGGCGATAGGGTCGTTGGAAATTCTAGAACTGAACTTGAGGAGAGAATTGTGCATTACTTAGAATCAATGCAAGAATTAGAGTACATGCAAGGAACAGTGTCCTGAATTTGTAAAGTCTTGACACTATAACAGATTCAAAACAGCTGAGGAAAACTATCATTGTAACAAGGGAGCTTAACTCTGAAGAGTACCAAAAAAGCATGTCAATATTCTTGCTCTGAAAAATTAGGTAGATGCGAGAGGAGGAGCAGAAAACTAGATCAATTTAAACCCTTAATTTTAGGATTTGAGAGTTTCTCTACAGTGTTATCATGCAGCTACTTGCCTTAAACAGACGCTCACCACTGTGTGTTGTCACACACATATTTATATCGGAATTGTGCATGTTATGCTATGTATGCATGTCGCATATTCTCTTTTCTTGTAGTGGTCCCTTACTGTTTATTTGATTTGGCTGGTCTCATTAAATTGTGATTTGGTTGGTTCTTCGGGCTACCTGGTTTGACTAAATAAACCTACTTTGCATCGCTGACGGGTTTGACGAGGTCAAGTCTGAAGAGTTGTCTTGGACATTGGTATGTTCAAGTTGAGAACAAGGTTTCCTGAGTTACTTTGGCAAATGGTAGTTTTATTTATCTTTTGTACTCTGGTGGTGTGTGTGAGGTACTTAGGTGATTTGATGGGAGTAAGAAATGTCATATAGGAGATTTGGAACGAGTTTCGAGGTCTATTTCATAGCTTGGTACTAATGGCAGCTGAATCAACACCAGTACAAAGTTCTGAGCGATAAGCTTAGCAGGCAGTGCCAATATGTCATATGGACTTGGTTTCATTTGTGATTACCTTTGACATGATGAATTGCTTGCCAAAGAGCTTATTCCCTTTATAATATGTTCTTTATTCAGGTGGCATTATCATTGATCCATCCTGCTTAGTTTAGAAAATGTTCTTTATTCCTGTTGAATTATCTTTGAGCCATCCTGGTTGTTTTACTGTTAGTAAATCTAACAGTGTGTGTATGTGGAGCGGTGTGATGCTGTGTTTCTGTGAATATATATATATATATATATATATATATATATATATATATATATATATATATAACCACAAAAAAAAGGATAATTTTCACCTAATTTAAAATACATGTACGTATCATTTAATTTTATGCAAAAATTAGGTTTAAATTCTTTTACTTTGGAATTTCATTTCCTTACAGCAACATGCATTAGAATGTGATGGTTTCGATTCCTTACCATAAGGAATTTCATTTCCTTAAAGTCGTAGATTATTTTGCCTGTGCTTTATTAGTTGGAATTTTGTTGGATACTTTATATGTGAGTATTTGTCCGTTTGTCTAATTTTTCATTTTACTTGTAGTTTGATTAGATGGAACTCAATTCTTTAACAGTCATGCAAATGTTGGTGCAAAGTTAAGCAGAGAATCGGCCTTCCTTTTGTTGCTTTGCAAGATTTGGAGTAAGCTTCATTTGTTTGACATCATAGCGTCCAGCATATCTTTGGACGTGGAGAGAGTTCAATTTGCTGAAGTCTCACACACGTGGAGAGAGTTCAATTTGCTAATATCTTATGGTCCAAGTATACAAACACACAGAGAGTTTAGTTTGTTGAAATCACACAGACATGCACCCACACGCACACAGTTCATTCTGCTGAAATCTCAGACACACATTGTTCAATTTGCTGAAACCTCTCTTTCACACACATATATCACTTAATTTTTTGAAAATTTCATGCAAAACAATGCTGAAATCACACACAGACTCTGCTATTGGCTGAATTTGCACTTACACAGCTCAATTTGCTGAAATCACACCCTCAAACACACACATACACAGCTTAATTTGCTGAAATCGGCTGAAGCTTGGGGTAGATTGATGGTTTGAGCTATCTTTCTGTCTCTCGATATGTATGTATGATTGGTTGGTGGCTGTGTTGATCGATCTCCACATATCTTGAGTGACATTGATACCATATGAAGTTTTTGAGTTTTTTAATAGGCCCTTGAAATGATCTGCTGTAGTACATGTGGCTATCTTCTGGCGAGAAATTTTCTATCCTATGTGGTAGTTAATTTTCTTTTTGCCTTTCTCTAAGAAATGTTAGTTTGTAAGAAGCATGTCTCGCAAAATATCAAACTTTTTTCCTTCATCGATAGAGATTGTGCATCTTTAGATTGGAGTTTGAAAAAGTTTGGATGTTTTCTCAAAATTTTTATTTATTTATGATGTTTCATCTAATGGGATGCTTGTGTTTTATTTACACTTATAATTTGCGGACGCTTTTGGTTTTCTTCTCTTCACCTTTCCTCCTTTTGCTGATAACATTTAATTCAGGGTGCGTGCATGCCTGTTATGATGCTTGCATAAGGCTTAGGTTCTTTTGTTGCAGGGCTTGGCTTGATAGGGGAAAACACATTAGTGTGTTTGGAATTCGTTGAAAGTGGGGCTTCAAAACATTTAAGCGCAATTGAAGGTACTTTTAATTCATTTACTATTTTTTGCATGTACATGAATATCAATTAGAAAATGGATTTTTATGTTTGATGCCTCTTTCAGTTTGAAACCTAATTTTTGATATTTGATGCCAATTGATTATAGGCTTAGATTCTTTTGTTTGATGCCACTTTCAGTTAGAAACCTGATTTTATGTGCATACTGTAATGTTCTTGCTTAGCATGTCAAATATAAGTTTACACATAAACGTTCCTTAAGTTAATAGAAATGAAAACACTCAAGTTTCTCAAAGTGAATGACCATAAAAACACTTACCAAGAGAACAAGTCTGACCAAGAGACCAAGAAACCAAGAAATGCACAAGTTGATATGCTGAGTTTAGCTAGTATGGTAGGACTTATATAGTTGGCGCTCATCAACTTTACAAGCATGCCACCTTCCATCATGGACCTCTGAATTTCACTCAAAACATTTGATTTCAAAAGGACCATTTCAATTTGAATCCTGCAGAACAGTTCCAAATGGAATGCTTGTGTTTTGTTTACGCTTATAATTTGCGGACGCTTTTGGTTTTCTTCTCTTCACCTTTCCTCCTTTTGCTGAGAACATTTAATTCAGGGTGCATGCTTGTTATGATGCTTGCATAAGGCTTAGGTTCTTTTGTTGCAGGGCTTGGCTTGATAGGGGAAAACACATTAGTGTGTTTGGAATTCGTTGAAAGTGGGGCTTCAAAACATTTAAGCGCAATTGAAGGTACTTTTAATTCACTTACTATTTTTTGCATGTACATGAATATCAATTAGAAAATGGATTTTTATGTTTGATGCCTCTTTCAATTTGAAACCTGATTTTTGATATTTGATGCCAATTGATTATAGGCTTAGGTTCTTTTGTTTGATGCCACTTTCAGTTAGAAACCTGATTTTATGTGCATACTGTAATGTTCTTGCTTAGCATGTCAAATATAAGTTTACACATAAACGTTCCTTAAGTTAATAGAAATGAAAACACTCAAGTTTTTCAAAGTGAATGGCATGACCATAAAAACACTTACCAAGAGAACAAGTCTGACCAAGAGACCAAGAAACCAAGAAATGCAAAAGTTGATATACTTAGTTTAGCTAGTATGGTAGGACTTATATAGTTGGTGCTCATCAACTTTACAAGCATGCCACCTTCCATCATGGACCTCTGAATTTCACTCAAAACATTTGATTTCAAAAAGACCATTTCAATTCGAATCCTGCAGAACAGTTCCAAATTAAGAAAAGAAGAGAACAACTTAAATTGGCGAGAATGATTCAGAGGTCCTGCATCAAACCAAAGACAACAATAAAACAAAAAACTGCAAAATGAACACTTTAACAGGGCTAATTACAAACTTCAGTTCTGCTATGTGTTTTCATCTAATCATACATTCATCTTGAGCATGAACTAAATGCTAATCGTTCATGGGTCAGTATTATAAGGTAAACTCTAGTAAGTTCACAAGGTAACCATAAAAATACTATGCAGACACCTATAGGTTGCTCCACTTCCCCCAAGTGTAATAGGAATAAGATTTCAAAATAGGAGACTTTGAATTCTAAGCTGCTTACAGAAAATAAGACACTTTATACAAGACTTAAATAACAGTCTTACCCCAGATTAAGATTTAAGCGCAGTAACTGTCAAAACACCATTGGCTATAAAAGAGTTTCAATATCATAAAACTAACATGAATAAGACTTGAAACACTAGGTTTCATAATACAGTGTCCAAAGTGTGAAATCAAGTAAATTTCTTCTTACCATCCTCTATATCGAAATCAACTACTCGTCTAGCTTATGCTCACTAACCAATGCTATGAAATACATTGCAGCAAATTGAATGGACCAAGATTGATATAGAAAACTAAAAGCCACAGGGACTGCAAACGAAAGCTTTAGAGTACATGAACACTTCTAAAATTTTAATACACAGCAAACATAGACTTCGTGTCAAAAAACTGAGCCAAGAAAGCCAAGACAACACCGCACAAAAAAGACACGGTTTTGAGTTTATAGCGAAACTTAACTTTTATTGCTAGTGCATGTGGAATAACTAGACATAAAAATAATAGCTGAGAGAGGGGGAAGAGAAAGAGAGAGAGAGAGGGGGGTGTTCGTTTTGAGTATAAAGATGACCAGATATGAAAGACAAAGTCATGAAAGGAATCATATCGTAACACTTTTCTTCCCAGTGACTAATTTCCAAAGGAAAAGTAAACTTAGTAAGTGGAAAAGGAGAAGAAAATCTCAGTGAACTATGAATTTTATTCCATTGATCGAGTATTAACATTATTTTCCTCCGGCCTCCTACAAGAAAGAAAGCAATAAGTGTGACGTGATATTTGTATATAGACAGCAGAGATGAAGATAAATCACATTGCCTTGTCCAATGTTCAAGAAAAATGACGAAGGAGCTTCCAAAGTGAATCATACTTGCCTAAATGATTCAGATGACATGACAAAGTTGGCAAGTAGCAGCATATCATCAGGATGAAGGGATCACTACAAGAAACTGTGGCTATAGCAGCGGTAAAAAACTGCTGGTATGATGAGCTAGGGCTTAAATTTGTATAGTTGGTGATTAAGAAGCTATAGTTAAGGTAAGGGTTTTAAAGGGATATACTTTTGGGGTTGTTTAAGTTGTGAACGGTACCCGAGAGCAATGATTTTGGTGTATCAAAGTGGCTCCCTAATCAAATCATTTAATCTGAAATGCTGTAATAATATGGTATCCATAAGTGGCTGCTTATGGGAGCAAAGTCTAGTTACCTTCTGTGGTAGGTGAGTTTGGTATATCTATTACCTTGTACAAGTAACTTATGTTTTCCTTTATTCACATAGATAATGATTACGCTGCAACTAATTTATTACTTACATGAAGGGACCTAATATGGACAAGGAATGGCTTAACTTGCCAAGGGCCTCACAAGCTTATCATCAAGGTGTTAATAGATTTCTTGATTTCGCATTCCGTAACGTGGGTACTTCTTCAGGGGAGATTTTGTGTCCTTGTACAAGGTGTGTCAATGGTTTATTCCAGAATCGGTGTCTGTGCGCTCTCTCAAACCAGCGAAGGCACATTGACACTTAAGGTCACTTTACACTTCACTCCCGCATGGTCCTTATTCACTTCTTTAACATTTTGCACAGCTGAGCTTTCGGTGCTTAATTGTGCTGATATAATCTGGTTACTTGTGTCTTTATATTCACTTATACTTCAATGTCCATATTTGTAAGTGCATCTGAAAGAGTTATTGGGTTTTTGGGTTTGGTTCTTGAAGTTGAGTTATGGCTGAATTCAATGTACTCTTGCAACTTGTGTTTCTGGATTCATTATCTGGTTGTTTATATGATATGCAGTGCTTAGAATTAAGGGTCTTTTAGTTAGGAGTAGCTGGGGCATATATAACTAGAAAGAGACCAATTTGTGGTAGAAAAATGAGCCTAATGGCGTGGGTTTTACCGCTGGGTTGATGTTAAATTGCTTGCATCAAGCGAGAGATATTAATTACATATCATTTCAGTTCGATACCAAGTTTCCTAGTCATTCGAGGTTCAGTTGGACCACAATGGATGAAATCTCTAATGTTTTCTTTTTAGGGTAAGTGCAGATTACTTTCTAACCATTTGTTGCATGAAATCTCAAATAAATTAGCCATTAAGTGAAAGCTTGCTTTGTGTTTAAGTAAATTACATTGTTTCAGCGCGAAAGAAGGCTAGAGGACCCACCATGTGCGCAAATGTGTGGGCAAGAGAAACTCAAAAGTATGTGGGGTACAACAATGTAGGCCAGATGTATACTGGTGCTGTGAGAGAGATGACTGCATGGCTTGGAACCTTAGCGCGAAAGCACAATATCTTTCCGATCCACAAACCTTTCTTCTCTGATTTCACCAAAGATGATCTGGAGGTTGCTTGGGCTGAAATATTGGTATATTTAATCTTTGAAACACATAACTCTTCCCTATATGCTGCTTTTGTAATTGATTGTCCATCCAGTTTACCCTTTAAATGGTAATCAGATGCACTAACTAATGCATCAACTATGTTGAATAATCATGATGTAAAATCCATATTGGTTTTGCTCCATTTGACTCTTACATTATGCTTGCAGAAACGATACACAGCAGACAACCCAATGGCAAAAAAACATATATTTGAGAGGCTTGACAACATGTGGAGAGGTTGGAAGTATGATTTAAAGCAGAAGTATTTTGTAGAGAATGATCGAGCCAAATCCCTGAGCAATATGAAAGACTTAAGGGTGGACAAAATCCAGTGGGAGACATTAGTTAACTATTGGTTAACTAGTGAAGCAAAGGTAAATGACTAGTTGTGATAATACACTTCAGTGATTTTGATGCCTCATCTACTAACGAAAATACAAAAAACAGAAAGAGTCAGTCCAAAACTCAAAAAACCGGAAGGGAAACTTGATTGGGCATAAACTTGGCTCAAAGTCTTTCCCTAGGAAGCACCACGAACTGGTGAGAACATTTAAAATGCATAAAATATATGCCATGTATATTTTGTGAATGACATGTGCTTCTTTCTATTGTTTTATACTTGGCAGTACTTGGATGATGGAAAAAATCGTTCTCGAACTGAGATGTACGTAGTGTCGCGCACTTGCAAGGATGGGACTGTGCTAGAATCTGCAAAAGAGAAGTTGGTAAGTCCTAGTTATGTATATGAAAGTGTGCAAGTTTCGTTGACTGCATTTCTCAAGTCTGCTTGCAATCTGAACTTCTTCATCTATGTGGCTTTCAACCATAGTTTTTGCTACACTACTTTGCGAAATCACTACATGAATGCATGAAGATTTGAACTCATTAAACGTGAGTTGATGTTATGAAGTGGCTTGAGCTAAAGCCTTGTAACATAGACACATACAAACCAGAAATTACACAAACCTATTCTATGTTTGGCACCGTCTCTACTTGTAATATGTAAGGTTTAATTAAACGTTGACATTGTCTGACCATACAATCTACTTATTGTGCTGAATTGGTTGGAGTCTTAAGCCAATTGATTAGCTAGAGGATTATGCCGAGGAGTCGCTTCTTTTTAGGAAAAGATTTATGGTGTTGTATGTTTATTGGAACAAAGCTGGCAACGTGACATCTATATAGCGTTGGCGCAATTAGGCCTTTAGTTACTTGCCAAAACGTGAATTTTCTCTTGTAGGATGAGATCAAGAAGAAACAAGATGCCGCTGCAATATCCGAGGATGAAAGCAATATACTTGCCACCGGCCGCGATGATATACTTTCACAAACTTGTGGAAAAGACAGCCATGGCAGAGTTCGTTGCATGAGTTTGGGAGCCAACATTACAAACATCTTTGGCACAAACAAAAGGATTAGTGCCGAGCCTGCTCCAAGCATTATGGAAGAGCGGGTTAAGCAGAGAGAGAAAGTTACTGAGGTTGATGCTATGAAGTCTCAAGTAGAAGAACTTCACAACATGAAGTCGCAGCTAGAAGAATTTAATACCATGAAGTCTCAACTTGCAGAATTCAATAGAATAAAGTCTAATATGGAAGAGTTCAAGTCTAAGATGGATGAGTTTGAGGCCAACTTCATGCCAACCGAGAGCCAAAATTTGAGGCCTTTCAATTGTCAGGCAAGATTCATCATTCATTGTTTTGAAGTTTTTCTTTGTTTGATCATCTTCTAACTTTAAGACCAATGCTCTACTAGGTTTACATAGCAAATCCTGCCATATAGCTAATTTTTTATTTGCACGATTAATTATGCTTCTCTGTTTTAACTAAGTAATTTATCACGGGTATCGTTCGTGTGCTTATGGTGCTTAAAGTATATTTTTGGACTTTTTTCAGATGTTATTCTCATGAAATGAAATCATGTCCTGTAAATTTTAAGCCATCGTTAGTAAGAATTTCTGAAAACAGATTGAATATATTCTTGTAGTTGGACAAATCGGGTAGCACATGGATAGGGATCCTAGTTCACTCCAATATTTTGCTTTCCAATCAGTTCTTGCTGTTTTATAGTTACTGTTCATTGATGGAAAATGTAAAGGTTGTTATTCAACACATCCCTTTTGGAAACCCATTGTATTCAACTACTGATGTAAGATGGTTTTCATCGTCATTCCTGTCAATACCTCTTTTGAGTAGTAAAAGAAATGCACATCGCAATAGGTTTGTTGGGCTATTATGTCCAAGAGCTATGGACAAAGAGTCCAAAGTTGAAAACTTAGCTGCAGACATCCCAAAGAAGTGTTAGAATATGTTCTACCGTCCCTCCAAGCTTCAAGTTCAAGATTGTCCTTGGAAGTGTTGGTTTCCAACACGGGCATGTTGCCTTGCTACAAGTGTCTGTCCTTCCTTGATCTTGACCAAACTCTTTATCCCCTCCTTCCTTTCCAATTACAATTAGTCAATTACTCATGAAAGACCCCATGCACTCGCAGATGACCTGTAAATGCATCCAAATTTTAAACTACATGATTTAAAATACGTGACACCAGATTCTATTCTTCCTCTGCTTTTTACCGGACACTGCTGCAGGAGTCTAAACTCAACTCCATATGAATAATGCTGGGGGGAAAACAAAAAAAGAACTATGTTGTGCACCCCACCCATTTCTTATTTCTGCTTCCTCTTTGGAAATATTAAGATAATGTGTATGCTCTTACTAGCTTTGCCCTTGGTAACTATATTTTTGTCTTTCAAGGCCGGCTCTCACTATTTTATGACTTCCTAGAGATATATCCAACGCTTAGGAGAGATTTACATCATGTTTCTTTGTAATCTTCTCCTCTACGTTGAAACCAATGCTATCCATGAGGAAAACTAGATATGACAACCAAGTTTCAGAAATAACTTGCATACTTGGTACTTTGCCAGCTCTGGAGAAAAAAGAGATAAAAGTGGTTGTGCCTTATAGCATTATGATAACGCACATGCCGTGCCTGCGAATTAGGGATACTTACAATATAACTACTTGGTTGTGCCTTATGATAACATTATGATAACATAGAGCTCTGAAACTTGGTTGTGCCTTATAGCGTTATGATAACGCACATGCCGTTATGATAACATTATATTGTAAGGGAAAACGACTGCAACTGGTAAAAAAAGGTTGCAAGATCGAGATAAACTATTGTATCTTTGTTCATATTATTATGAGGTGAAGATGCATGTACCACCATTACTATTCCAGACGAGCACTTGATCTTTTATATGGTTGTGCCTTATAGTATAGAGCTAGAACTTTGATTGACCTCTGTACTGGGTTCTTGATCTCTTTTTTCTCCAGGGCCCATAAAGAAATATCAAGTATGCATTATGATAACATTATGATAACGCACTTGCTGTGCCTGAAACTTGGTTGTGCCTTATAGCATTATGATAGAGCTCTGAAACTTGGTTGTGCCTTATAGCATTATGATAGAGCTCTGAAACTTGGTTGTGCCTTACGATAACATTATGATAACATAGAGCTCTAAAACTTGGTTGTGCCTTATAGCATTATGATAACGCACATGCCGTGCCTGCGAATTAGGGATACTTACAATATAACTACTTGTATCTAGTTAGGGGTAAAGCCTTGGAATTGGTTTTAACTGTCAATTCCTGCCTGATTGTAGTGTTTGAGTTTTTCTTACGACGCTCTCAGATATGATTTACCTGGACCTTTTGAGTTATTGGGGAAGGTGTGTACATGGAAGGATTGTTTTGACTTGGTATTGCTCAACAGTTAGAGCCAAGCTAGTGGGATGACATGATAATGTCATTATATGATAAGTTTAAGAGAGTCCAAATCAGTTTTTTCTACTTGCAAAGATCATCCCCTTGTTCTTATATTTGTTTGCTCTTTGCAAATATTAGCAGAATGTGCATGCTCCTACTAGCTTTTGTTGATTGAATGTTGACGATGCACATGCCTTGCCTGCTAATTAGGGATGATTATTACAGTATATATCTCCTTAACTTAAAATATAACTCCAATTATTTGGTACAGCCTCTCAGTCATTGATGATGCTTTGTTTCATTTCGTAGGATGGTTATGATGGCCAGGAGCAAGATACAAGCCCTGCGAATGAGGACTAGTTCCCATGAGTTGCTCGTGGTTCGCAACTAATGTGGGTGGATGTATATAGTACCAGCTTGGACAGGATTATGACATGGAGATAATTTTTGAAATTAAGTGCTAGGACAGGAATATGATATGGAGATAGCTTTTGAATTTAATTAAGTGCTAGGACATGAATATGATATGGAGATAGCTTTTGAATTTAATTAAGTGTTAGGACAGGAATATGATATGTAGATAGCTTTTGAAATTAAGTGTTAGGACAGGAATATGATATGGAGATAGCTTTTGAAATTACGTATGGAGATTGACGCTTTTGTATGGAATTTGGTGCACAAATTATTGTTATATAACATTGCACTATTTATGCAATTGAAAACATCTTTATAATCTTTCAGTTGCAGAACATGTTTATGATATTTCAATTGTATTTGCAGGTTATTGTGATAAAAAAAGATCCAGCATTCGATTAAAAGAAAAAAGAAAAAAAAAATAGCACATGTACCTACGGTATAAACCGTAGGGAAAGGTTTGTGTCCTATTTTCTGGGCATTAATCCCTACGGTTTAAACCGTAGGGAAAGGCTTAAAAAAAAGGCTATGGTTTAACTTTAGCCTACGGAATGTACCGTAGGTATAGCTTAAGGTACCTATTTTCTGGGCATTAATCCCTACGGTTTAAACCGTAGGGAAAGGCTTAAAAAAAAGGTTATGGTTTAACTTTAGCCTACGGAATGTACCGTAGGTATAGCTTAAGGTACTTATAGGGTAAGCATATCCCTACGGTATTGGCCGTAGGCATAGCATTCAAAAATAAAACTTAAGCCTACGGTTATACCGTAGGCTAATCCTACAAAACCGTAGGCATAGCATTCAAAAATAAAACTTAAGCCTACGGTTATACCGTAGGCTAATCCTACAAAACCGTCGCTATAAGTGGGTTAATACGAATTCGGCATAGGTATTATGCCTACGGTTATACCGTAGGCATAACCTTAAATCCCGTAGGCATAGATCTAGGGCATCGCCACTTCTGGCTATGCCTACGGAACATGGCACCTATACCTACGGTACTGTACCGTAGGCATAAGCTGGTTTCTCTTACAAAAAGTACCAAAGCAGGCCCACTTAAGGCTCGCGTTCTTGAGTCGATATCTAGTAATTAATCCCTTGAAATATTTAAGAGTACTTTCACTACGATTTGATTGCATGGTAGTGATCTTGGTTTGAATGGCACTTTGATTGGTGGAATTGCAGGCATATATAAACTTTACCAATAATAACGCGGTTTTAATAAAAAGAATGAAATTAGCATTTTTTTAAAGTCCAACTTTCTTTGAGTCGAGATTTAGCTGTCTAACTTTGTTAATGCACCAAGATAATTTTTTTTAAAAATCTTTGTCAATTATTCTTAGGAGGTATTAAATTTTTTGAAACAATAGTGTCCTTGAATTGACAAAATAAAGTTTAGTGGTAAACAAATTAAGGGTTGTTTTTTAAGTGATTGTACATAATAAATTGATACAAAAACTTTCAGTCATTTTCTTTTCAAATCAAACTATTTTACTATTAAAAGATGCAATATTGGTACTTAATAATCCTTAACTATATTACAAGTCTAAATTTAGTATAAAATGGTTAAAAATATTCAACCTCCATGTAATAATGGGGAACATTGTATATACGTTACTCATAAGTTCACGTAATACAATATAATTTAGTTAGAAGTTAGTAGATAATTTTATTTCTGTCTATAACACGAGATTTGCATATAACCAACGGAGATAAACTTGTGCAAAGCCTTTTGATTTAACCTACTTTATTCAATTGATGGCCTCAACTAGTATTGTTTAGCGTGCCTGAATTAGTATTAATTGAAATGGGCTGGCCTAGTACTCTTTTGAAAGGGATGGCCTGAATTAGTACTCCTATAGGACTCCTTATACTGTTATTATGTTTGTCCTCTTTTCATCATCAGTGTGAGGAAGCGCGTGAGTGAACTGCTGATACATATTGATAACTTTTCTATGTAATCAAGTATTTGAGGATTATAATATTCTTATGATTTGATGACGTTCATTCTGTGCACCATTGTTAAATGATTTAGATGCAATAATTAGTGACAATAGATATGTATTCAGGAAAAACAGGAAATAGAACATGTGCCAATGGCATGAATCCTAGAGAAAGAGAAAAAAATGCCAAAAGTCTTAAAAATCGTAGGCACAGAGGGAAAAAAGCCTGTGGTATATCCGTGGGTAAAAGTCATAAACAACATACGCAAAGAGGGATAAAGGCCTATGGTATATCCGTCGCCAGAAGTCTTGAACACCGTTGGCAAAGTCGGGAAAAACCGATGGTATATTTGTCTCCAAAAGTCTTAAAAACCATAGGCACGAATAGAAAAGTTACTGTAATTCCGTAGGTAAAATTAAAAAAAACCGTCGGCATATGTCTAAAAGGCCTGCGGTATATCCGTAGGCAAAAGTTATAAAACCGTAGGCACAGAGGGAAAAAGGCCTACCGTATATGCGTAGGTAAAAGTCTTGAAAACCATAAGTACAGGGGGAAAAGGGCCTACGGTATATCCACAGGCAAAAGTCTTAAAAAAATGTAGGCACATAAATGAAAAAGCCTACGGTATACCCGTAGGCAAAAGTCTTAAAAACCGTTAACATAAGGGACTTATGCTAAAGTCTGCATATGTTTGTCGTTACGAAAGGACCTTTGGCTTATGTCTTTACTTCTGTAGGCATATGTCTATGCCATCAGAACTACCACAGACATAGGATATGCCTACGGTACACTTTCTACTTATGCCAACACTTTGGTACTGTAGGCATAGACCGTTTCTCTTGTAGTGGTATCCTTCAGATTTTTGCAACTCAAGATGCAATGCTTAGCTTTATACACAACTCTATCTGTGCAATGATCATCACCGGAGTACTTCTTTGGTGAGCAAAGATTTGCTTATTTCTTGCCTCCCAAATGCAGTAAATTTTAACTGCCACAGCCAGTTTACATATTCAATTCCACATACTTTTCTCCCTAAACTGTTGACAAGCCTGCTGAAAAAAAATGCATCCCATGTATCTAGGGTCCCTCCACATGTAGTATGTTCAGCATATTACTCCATACTTCTTTAGAGGTAGGGCAGCATAAGAAGATGCTCTATCGTTTCTTGATACTGTAGGCAAAAGACACATTTGTCCTCTATAATGATATTCCAAGCTTTAAGTCTATCTTTAGTTCTCAGTCTTTTGTTGCACCATCAGCCAGAGTACGAAAGCACAGTTAGGGATATGACTAGTAAACAACATCATATTCCACCAATGCACCTGTTGTCCTCCTCTTCTCATAGCATTCCAAGTAGGCCGCACTGTGAAATTTCCATGTGGGGTGAGTGTCCAGTTTGGTTGATCATTTTGCATGAGATCATGCATTGGAAGATTATTGATCTTTGCTGTAATATCCCTTAGTGCCAAAGATCTTGAAGGTATAACATTTCATCCTCCATGAGATAGAATATTACTAACCGTTCTTTCTAGATTACTGCCAGCATCATACACCACTCTGTGTCCATAGATGAGTGCAAAAGGTCCCTCTGGCGTCCAATCGTCCAGCCATAACCAAGTTCCCTCTCCATTACCAATTTTATACTTGATAAAATGTTGTATTCTGTCCCTTAGCTTGAGTATTTTCGGCCAAGTCCATGTGATGTCAACCGGAGCACAGAAGGTCCACAGGTTCTTATGCTTTATGATGTATGTGGCACCACTTTACCCATAGAGAATCCTTTTTTACTTGCTAGATCCCATATATTCTTGTTAATAGCAGCATAGTTCCGTCCGGTCAGACTTTTAAGTCCTAAACCACCTTCCGGTGTAGGCAGGCATGTATCTTTTCATGCCACCTTTGTCCCATGACATTTGGTTTCTTTTCCATGCCACACAGGCGCGCCTTCACCCTCCTGAAGGAATGCAAGTCAAAGATTGGGACACTACAAGAAAAAAGGCTTTTAGCGACAGGTCAATCCGTCGCTAAAAGCCTAAAATCCGTCGCTAAAACAATTAGCGACATATTTACCGTCGCTAAAAGTCCCTCGTATAAAAGCCCATTACTAATAGTTTAGCGACGGAATGTTCAAATCCGTCGTCAAATATGTAATTTTTTGCGACGGATTTATTTTTAATTAGCGACAGAATATCCGTCTTTAATTATATTTTAAGTATTTTAATTTATTTTAATTAGCGACGGAATAAATGTTTTAGCGACGGAATATTCCGTCGCTAAATAAGCTTTTTAGCGACGGAATATTCCGTCGCTAATTAACTGATTGTAGGAACACTTTTAGCGACGGAATTAATCCGTCGCCAAAAGTCAAAAAAATTTTGAATTTTTTTTATTTTTCTATTACCCAAACCTGTAATAAAATTTTCATTTCTCAACAACAACGCGCAATAATCAATACACAAAGAAATATATATAATCAATCATAAAAAATGTTTATTATAAAAAAGACTCATTATGTACAAGCCGGGAACCGGATACAGCCGGTTAGGGGAGGGGAGAAGAGTACAAGCCGGGCGCAGGGGGGGGGGGGGCTAGGAACAGGCACGAGAAGGGGCTCATCAGCGGTTTCTGTGTCCCGAATCTGGATCCTGCTAATCCGGGGCCGGCTCGGCATGTCCTGCAGCGGTACCCTGCTCCTTGATCATCCTCACCACCACTGTAGCAATGCGTTGGATCTCTTCGTCGTCCAACGGACGCTGAGGAGCCGGTGTCTGTGGAAGGGCAGCAGGAGGTGAGGACGCTCCTATCACGACACGATCAGTCGTGCTAGGCAGACCGCGTATGCGGCCTTTCGGACGATTGACGACCTCCGGCGTATCCAGCCATCGCTTTAACACCCCAGTACTCGCAGCCGTACTAGTGGACGCTGATGGCCGTCCGGACTGCTGCTCAGACCCCTTTAGCTGTTCATATGAGGCTTGTAAAAATAGTGGTTTAACGATATGTTAGGGCATTAATTAACGAAATGGACATTGAGGATAGAAAGACAAAACATTAACAACTTAAACAAATTGACTCACATCGATCCACTGGGCAATATCTTAAATATAGTCGCCCACCCGGTGCGCCTCGTCCTTGTCCTTCTTCCGCACGTGCGTCTGACTATACGTCAGAGCTATGACCTCATCCTCCTCCAGATCCGGGTGCTCGACTGCGTTCATGTGTTGGACGATATCGTGTGGCACCGACCCCACCGTGTGCGTCGGATCTCTGTTCTGTCTGTTCTCGGCCCCGCTCTTACTCTTAGCGCCCCAGCCTGGATCCGCAACCCACCGATCTATCATCTCCCCCATACACGGTGAGATATCCAATGTGGGGGATATCTCGTCATCTTTGTCATTAGGGCACCCTCAGGCAGCATCTTCTTCGCCCGGTCCCGTGCGTCGTGGAGCCATCGGCGATAATTCTTGCCGATGTAAGCAAAGAAGGCATGCTTCCCCAGTGCCTGCTGCTCAGGCGAGTCAAACGCGAACCCCTCCTGTAAGGCATTAAATAACACAAATTAACAACAGAAAACAAACTCTAATTAAACTAATACTAACGCTGAAAAAAATACTTCATCGTACTAGCCACTCCTCCCATAGGGCCTCCCTCGTAGCGGCATCCCAGTCCTTCCAGTACAGGCGTGGGTCGAAGAATCGGCCCTTCACAAGAACGCCGATCTTCATCCTCGCCTGATTCTCCAGGATCCTGCCAAAGAAGTAAATAAATAAATTAATACAGTTCAAATATATATTAACACCCCAAAATTTTAAATATAAGGCATGATGTGATATTTTTAGTACTTATAGGCCCTCCTGGGTGAGCGTAACTCTCTGTTTACGCTGGGGGTCGATGCGTACCCCGCGTGTCGGACCACGGCCTCGTCGAGATCCTACAAAACACAGACATTAATACAATTCAAATATACTTTAAATATAAGGCTAGCGAAAATGTACTAAACACCGTTATCAACTATACCTGAGATAGAACCCACGGAAGAATGAGAATGCACGCGCGTGTGGGATGAATCTGCGTCGAGCTGGGGCGACGGCTGGGGCTATGGCAATGGCTGGGGCTGGGGCGACAACAGGGGCTGGGGAAATGGCTGGGGCTAGGGCCCCATCTGCTGTACGCGATCACTCTGTGCCTCGTCATCAGTAGGGAATGACGAGGTGGGACCTACCGGGGAGGAAGTAGCTCGGCGTCCAGCCCGGCCACGAATAGCCCGTATCCTATCCATATCTGACTTCATATAGATAAATTACAAAGACATTAACACATTAAAAACAATAATTTGGCAGAAGTCATCATCGGCACTATATATATGGGTTAATTACAAAACTGTCCCCTGAGGTTTATACGTTTTTGTACTTTGCTCTCCGTGTTTACAATTTTTGCAATAGTGTCCCCCGAGGTTGACAAAACCATTGCAAACGGCTCCAAAATTGGATAGCCGTTGAAATTTGGACGTTAAGTCCGCATGTGCATAGCACATGCCGTTTTGGCATGGGCAAATCGGTCAATTCCTTTACCAAAGCCCTCTGAAAACCCTAAACCCCATTACCCTCCTATCTCTCTTCCTCTCTGTAGCTGTCTAGTAATTTCTTTAACGAGAAGCTCGTGTTCCATGTAAATAACGTCGCAGATCTCCCTTACAGAACCATAGAAATCAACATCTCTAACGTGAAGGAGTCGAACAATGGCCGGAATTTCCTGGGGAGGGTTTTGCTTCTAGTGGTGAATATAGAAAGAAGGTTGGATGACAAGCAGGTGGCTTGAAGATGGCATAATCTTGACACTCATTTCAGCAACCCAAATGAGTCGAGATCGGTAGTGAGATTTGTGTTTCGGATTCATCTTCGGTAGTACTGTGACAATGCAGTGTGGCACTGTGGTGGTCCACGTCTGGTGCGACCGGAATTATGGCTGGCCGATGATAAGTCCCGTGCGGTGGAGCGACGCGTTGGCTGCGGTGCGACGGTTGCGGAGTCTCGGTGAAGGGGAAGCTGTAGTTGTTCACCGGTGATGGGGCTGGCGTGATCTGGAAGGGGCGTGGACCGGCGATGGGGTAGCCGCCCAGAGTTTCGCACCAGAGACTGAATGGGGTACGGCGACAGCGATCGAAGGACCAATTGGCGGTGGCAGCGGCATCTCGGCTACATCACGGTGGTCACGGGGATGTTGTGTTGTGGTGTACGATGTAGGCGGCGCCGGAGTTCATTGCCGGTGAGGAACGTGGCCAGCAATGGGGACGCCGGAGATGGGAGCAGCGCTGCCCGATTAGGGCCTGCTGCATGCGGAGAGGAAGAGATAAAAGAGAGATAGGAGGGTAATGAGGTTTAGGGTTTTCAGAGGGCTTTGGTAAGGGAATTGACCGATTTGCCCATGCCAAAACGGCATGTGCTGTCCACATGCGGACTTAACGTCCGAATTTCAACGGCCATCCAATTTTGGAGCCGTTTACAATGGTTTTGTCAACCTCGGGGGCACTATTGCAAAAGTTATAAACACGGGGAGCAAAGTGCAAAAACGTGTAAACCTCAGTGGACAGTTTTGTAATTAACCCCTGCAAAAACACATCAAGCGATGTTACAACATTACAAATCAATCATTTTCAGTTTGCGAATCATCTTCATCACTTTCCTCGTCGTCCTCTTCTTCGTGGAACTACTCGTCCTCTTCCTCTTATAGTTCATCCTCTTCAGCAGTAGACTCGGTCACATCATCTCCAACACTTTCCACGTCTTCCGCGTCATCATCTACGACTTCTTCTCCTACAAGAAGTGTTGTTGGAAGAGGAAGATCGTCCTCCTCGTTGTTGACCTCAACAGGGAACAAGACACGTGGTTGGTCGGCTTGAAAGGAGTCTAGCTCACTGTAATATGTCACGGGCAATTTCTTGGACTTGATAATTGTATACCAATGAGATTTGGGATTGGCGACATCCTTTGCGTAAAAGACTTGTACAGCTTGACTAGCAAACACAAAGGGCTCGTCTGATGCAAGTCTTGACTTGACATTGACATCTACAATCCCTTGAGAGCTAACACGGATTCCTCTACTGCATGTGACATTGAACCACGTACACTTGAACATTACCAGGCGGTTTTGGGAACCCAGATATGTTAGCTCAACAATCTCATCTAGCTCTCCGTAAAAGTCCATGCAATTCTCGGCATAACAGTCGCCGTTGACCAAGCCTCCACTGTTTTGGGTTTGTTTTGTTCGATCATCATCTTTTACGTTAAACCTAAACCCGTTGATGATATAGCCTCCGTAACAGGATGTTTGTTTGTTAGGACCTTCAGCTAGTAATTTCAAGCAGGAGGCCACTGGTCTATCCATTGACTGAACCTATTGTACATGACGGTAAAAATGAAGGATAAATCAGTATACTAATTGACCAGAGAACTGTATATAACACATAATATAATTTCGTTAAACAATCTTACACGAATTTTGAACCACTGTACAAATTGTGATTTCCGATGAGATTCAAGTCCAGCGGGATCAGTGATTAAAGATTCCGCATCGAACTCACTGCAAACCAATATAGTTGACTCGCTTAACACACACTTTCAATTATGTACAACAATGTAAGTGAATTAAGACTTTAACTTACTCAACGAATGCCGAAACTTCATCGCAATTTAGAATGGCATATATTGTTGCAGCACTGTACTCTTCATCCGTTAGCCATCGAGTATACGTTCGGCCGAACGGACTACCTTACTGCTTGAATATTGACAATTGCCCTTCCAAATTTGTGCTTGATCCGGGGTCATTTCGGCCTAGTTGATTTAACCTTGTACCAACATCATGCCCGACATATTGACTACAAAAGTTTACAAGTTCTTCCATTACGTAAGCCTCCGTCTGCGCTAACTAACAGGTATCTCAATCCAATTGGGTCCCATCCTCCGTCAACAATCTCAATTCCGACACCTCATATAGGGTGTCGATATGGTGTCTGATACGTGTCTGAAACCTCCGGACATGTGTCCGACACATACCGACACGTGTCCAACGCCTCCGGACACGTGTCCGACGCCTTCGGACACGTGTCCGACGCCTCCGGACACGTGTCCGACGCCCACCGACACGCACCTCCAGACACATCGGCATACGTTAATTTATTTTTTAAATGTCGGACACCGTCGATCAGACGTGGTGTCCGTGTCTGCGCTAACTAACAGGTATCTCAATCCAATTGGGTCCCATCCTCCGTCAACAATCTCAATTCCGACACCTCATATAGGGTGTCGATATGGTGTCCGATACGTGTCTGACACCTCCGGACACGTGTCCGACACATACCGGCCTCCGGACACGTGTCTGACGCCTCTAGACAGGTGTCCGTCGCCCACCGACACGCACCTCTAGACACATCGGCATATGTTAATTTATTTTTTAAATGCCGGACACCGTCGATCAGACGTGGTGTCCGTGTCTGCGCTAACTAACAGGTATTTCAATTCAATTGGATCCCATCCTCCGTCAACAATCTCAATTCTCAATTCTGAAATGCTCAATGCAATAAAAATTAACAAAAATCACACATTCAATCCAATTGGGTCCCATCCTCCTTCAATAATCTCAATATCTCAAATGCTCAATGCACAATTAACAATCTAAAATCATCAATTAACAACCTAAAATCGCGCAATTACTTCAAATGCATAGCTAATAACCTAAAATCATCAATTAACAACCTAAAATCACAGATCAATAATCACAATTCTCAACTACACAATTAACAACCTAAAATTATCAAACAAATTATCAATGTTCAAATGGGAAAAAATTGTTCAAAATGCACATATCCGATGCGCTTGAATTATTTCAATTTAGGGTTCGATTGTATTAGGGCATTCAATTTAGGGTTCAATTAGGGGTTCAATTATTTCAATTTAGGGTTCGGTTAGATCAGAGCATTCAAATTAGGGTTCGATTCGATTAGGGCATTCAGTTTATGATTTAATTATTGTTCAATTACTTCAATTTAGGGTTCAATTAGGGAGTTCTATTGATTCAATTTAGGGTTCGGTTGATTTGGGGCATTCAATTTATGGTACAATTAGTTCAATTTAGGGTTCGGTTGGATTAGGGCATTCAATTTAGGGTTCAATTAGGGATTCAATTAGCTTAATTTAGGGTTTGATTCGATTAGGACATTCAATTTAGGGTTTAATTAGGGTTCAATTACTTCAATTTAGGGTTCAATTAGTTCAATTTGGGGTTTGGTTGAATTGGGACATTCAATTTAGGGTTCAATTAGGAGGTTCAGATTATTCAACAAATCTAATTATATATATATGAAAGCTAAGCTGAGAGAAGTGACCATGTCATCACTTACGTGGACATTCTCTCATTTTGCCACGTGAATTTTAATATTATATGAAATCAATTTTAATTATCTACATTTATCATTTTCTAATTTTGAATTCGAATCTCTCTCACCAATTAAAATTTATCTTACTAGTTTAAAATTCAAAAGTAATTTACAATTATATCACCTCAATTAATTAGTTTTCATAATTATCATTTCTCATTAATCTAATTAATATCTGATTCCACAATTATTTGCAAAGTATTTGCACAAAATCAAATCTAATAATATTCATTACTTTTGTCACGTATATTAATCATATTTAATTAATTATAGTACACTTCACCTTTTCTTATCACATGTAGGAAGGCTCGTCTTTTTCCCCTTTCTCTCATACACACACACAAACCCAAATTCCTAATTAAATAATTTCGGTATTTCAGCACCCGCTTTCTTCCTCTTTCTAAGTCCGAACCCCTAAAATCTCGCCTTACCCCTTTGATTTTCTCTCTTCCACTCCCAGCTTCTCTGTCCACCCCTGATATCTTGCCTTTGCTTAATCTTCGGCCATGATTATCTTCACACATTTTTTCACTTGAAAATATATAATATAATTGAGAAAATGATATAAATTTACGCAATTATATCCTGAATTGCAACTCTATCTAATATAAAGTTCGTACCTAAGCGATTGGTGTTTTCTTTTCAAGGTCGATATGTTTCTCTTTTTCCCGCAATTTGACCTAATATTCTCGAATAGTGAAATTCTTTATGGTTGTAAGCACATAATGACCCGTTGCAACGCACGGGTATCAAACTAGTTCAGATTATACATGGCAGAGAAGAAAAATTAACAACAAATTCAGATTATGGCCAAATGCTTCATAATCAACAAATTCAGAAGACAAAATAATGGCCAAACGTCCAAATTAATCACAAATTCAGATTATACATGGCAGAGAAGACAAATTCGAATGTTTTATGTACGTACATTCAAATTCAGAAGAGCTTATACTGGCAGAGGTGTGATTCTGGCCAAATGCTTGATAATCAACTTTGAAAAATAAACAACTAGATTAATTTAGGGCAATTGACATACAGATCTCATGGTGGGTACGATGGCAGCGGCGTTGGTGGTGCTGGGCTACATGGCACAGCGACAGTGGAGGGCTTTGTGGCACGGCGGCAGTGGAAGGCTTGGTGGCGCGGCGTCGGGTGGGGGACGGGGGTGTCGCCGGAGGTGGGTCGCCGTAGAGAGGGGTCGCCGGAGGTGAGAACGGCGGTGGGTGGGTGAGAGAAGAATTTCAGAGAGAGAAACGGGGAGAGAGAAAGAAAGCAGATGTGGTTTAAATCGAGGAACTTTAGCGACGGAATAACACCGTCGCTAAAAATCCGTCGGTGAAGGCCTTATTATAAAGACTTTTACCGACGGAATTTTTAGCGACGGTTTTATTCCGTCGTTTAAACAATTTAAAAAACCCTCAAAAATTACTAATTTTCTAAAAAATATTTAGCAACGGTAAGTCCGTCGCTAAAAGTCCGCCGTTAAAAGTCCGTCTGCAAATACTTTTACCGACGGTATCTTCCGTCGGTAATAGTATTAAACGACGAATTTTAACGACGGAATATTCCGTCGCTTAAAGACCTTTTTAGCGACGGAATACCTTCCGTCCGTCGCTAAAAATCCGTCGCAAAATACATATTTTCTTGTGGTGGGAGATGTATTGCGACTCATGTTAACGTGATATGATTATGCGGTATGTTTGGCTGCATTTTCCTGTTTATAATGATGGTTCAATTGTCACTTTGGGTGTCTTATTAAATGCCATCTAATTGTTTATCAAAGTTTAGCAAAGATTTCGTAAAAATAAACAGAATAGAGACGAACTCAAGACACATCATGTTACTCGTTCCCAGTCTTTTCTGGATGCTCGCTTAGAGATGGTATTTATTTAGGCCTTTGCCTCTTGATTTAATGTTTAAGTCCTCTTAACGTTAATGTATAGATCATCTCTTTTTTGGCAGAAAGATCCTAAAACTCGTAAAGAACGTAATCAGATTGTGTTTCAAAAGCGTGCATATATTTCTAAGAAATAGAATAAGCATATCACAGATAAAGCCCGAGTCAAATTAGGTAAACAAGCTATTGAAATTTCCAATTAAATTTCCATGTTAGCAGTTGTGCTTAATTTGATTCATTCCACTATAAATTTTAGAAACAATTTGAAGAAGTTATGTCCGAGAATCCAGAAATGAACGCAACTGAGATTGGAAAGAGCATTCTGGACAAGAGCAATAAGCAGGTCACATTAAGGGTCCTAGGTCAGGGCCAAGACCGCCCACATCATCGTCTCAACAAGCAATTTTGGAGGAAGCTGACCGCGTGCTGCTTTGGAAGATAAGCTGCAAGAGTATGATACCCTTATGCACGAGCAACAATTGGAGTTCAATTCTCAGGTAGCAACGTATAGGTCACTTATGGAATAACAACAAGCCCGACTTGACAGGATGGATGCTATGATAAATCTCCATCAAACTCAACCGACTTTTCACTCATCCACAAATACTTAGAGATTCCTTATGATTCCCTAATCTTTCTTTTAACATTTTCATGATACAGTGTTTATGTGGATACACCTACGCGCTCCCTTGCTGTCATATAGTAATAGCTTGTGAAAAAAGTTTGATTCTGTGAAAGAGTTTAAGTGATTAAGGCATTTGCTTACATATCTAGACCTTTACATGGCCAAAATGAAAGAAATGATATAGGGACAGAACTTGCTCAGTGAAGTCTCTTTTACACTTTCCTAAAATCAGCCGAGAACAGCCTTTAAAAATCCCTGCACACCAGGTCACACAAACCTGCACATGGACACGCCCTCTCGTCTCCTTCCCCTTGCCCAAAGTCTCTCCTACACACACACACACACCATATAAATCAGAGCGCGCACACGCATGCACGCGTGCACGGACAGATAGAGAGATATTGTGTGATTACACACAGCTGCACATATTACACACAACTCTGTTCACACATAATGAACTCACACATAGAGCACACTCTGCACCTTCACACCACTGTTTCAGACATCTAAACACACACACACACACACACAAAATACTCATGCAGAAAGCGAGTCAATTACACCTGGTAGAGCATCATTTTGAATTCTTACTTGACATAGACTAAGGAGGACTTCTTGGCTAGAAGTCAAAGCTATAGCTATTGAATGAAACCTAACCCTAGTGCAAATCCAATCACTGGATCTCAACGAAGACAAAAAAAAAAAAAAACCACCAAAGTTCAAAGATTTGTTGCACTCAAACCATCTCTGGGCAATATGGAGTAATTATAGGATGACCAAGGCCTAATTATGGCTAACTGGGTTATTAGGGTTAATTACGATTGTCGGGGTTTAGGGTTTAGCGTTATGGGTTTAATTAATCTAATTTGGATTTATTAAGATATGTTAGGGCTAATTAGTGTTAATGAGGAGTACATTGGGCTAATTATAGCTAATTAGGGTTGATTAGGACTAATTAGGGTTATTTAGTCATAATTAGGGTATAATTGTGCCGAGTAGTGTTGATTGGTCCTAATTTGGGCTAATTAGGCTTAATTGGGTTATGCTAGGGCTAACTTGGGGTAATTACAGCTAATTTGATTTTCATTGGGTTCTTAGGGTTAATTAAAACTAATTAGGCTCGTTAGACACGTGTCCGACGCCTACCGACACGTGTCTGAAACCTCTGGACACGTCCGAAGACATTGATTTATTTTCTAAATGCCGGATACCGTGTTTGCCACCCCTTGAAGAGGTGTCGCACACTCTTGAAGAGGTGTCGCACACTCTTGAAGAGGTGTCCACAAGTATAAAACCAAAATGTGACATTTCGGTGACGGTGTCAATCGAACGCGGTGTCCGTGACCTACCGATACCTCGATACCTCATCGACACATCCAGACACGTGTCGGACACCTCCGGACACATGTGTGATACCTCTCAGCGGTGTCTGAAGACATTGATTTATTTTTTAATTGCCGAACACCGTGTACCCATTGAAGAGGTGCCAGACACCGAACTAAGGGTGTCCACAAGTATGTCGCCAAAATATTGCATTTCAGTGTCTGCATCGATCGGACGCAGTGTCCTTGTCCGTGCTACCTAACACGTATCTCAATCTAATTGGGTCCTCCTATCCTCTCAATTCTCAAACAATCTCAATATCTCAAATGCTCAATGCAAAATTAACAATCTAAAATCATCAATTAACAACCTAAAATTAAGGTGCACCACCGCCAAGTGCACAAATAATCAGACTGCAAATTGTGCTATTTGGGAGGGAAGATGAGGGGGGGGGGGGGGTGCTGCAAATATTCAGGTGGGAAGAATCGAATTCAAGACCTTGTGAAAATCAGATATTTGATAATACCATGAGAAGTTATCATATGTTCTGAAAGCTTAAGGATTTAAACAATTGCTCAAGCATTGTATATCATGCATTAAAAAATGTATGATCTTATTTTGGTGTTCTAATGAAATAGAGCATCATAAAAACAATACCGACGATCCTCATATGCATTCAAACAAATCTAATGTTTACTCTTTTGAAAACCTTGAAGTATTGCCACGTTCTCTTTTATTTTTAATTTTTACAGTCTGTCAAAGAATACAAATGGGCTCCCTGATCACACACACACACACACACACACACACATATATATATATATAGTACTCCCTCTTTTTGATAATTTTAGACCCTCGACATTTTCCAAAATTCTAGACCAGTTATTGAGCATGTACACAGTGACTTGATGTTTGTGCTCTAATTTGACATATGTTTTATTGATGGATAATAGCTACTGATAGACAGTGACAAACAAGTCGAAGGGGCTCAAGTATAATCGTGGTAGCATAAAGTGGGAGTTGCACGATTGCTCAATACCTGCTCTTTCTTGGTTCCATATAAGTAAATCCATCAAAATACAGAACTGCTAATCTGACTAAGATAGAATAACATTAATTAAATGATCATACCCAGTCAATTGATCACCTAATTGCCTAAACTGTTGATCCGCTCAATGTACAGATAGAAGAAAATGAATAATAGGCCCTAAATCCAGTTCATGTAACTTATTTCTGTCAATTACCCACCGCGAAGATTCTTCTTCATTGTCCAAACAACCAAGATCATAAATCCTTAAGTACTTTTTATCCCTTTGATTTTTTCAGACATTCTAGACTAGCATTTGAGCAATCATGTAAACATTGACTTACTAGTTGTTTCTGCCCTAATTTGATTAGTATTTCACGCATCTGTCATTACAGACTAGGTTCGGCCATTAGATATTCAGATTA
>JAVXUO010002195.1:0-155946 GCA_033065855.1 Escallonia rubra
CCTTCCAGTACAGGCGTGGCTCGAAGAATCGGCCCTTCACAAGAACGCCGATCTTCTTCCTCGCCTGATTCTTCAGGATCCTGCCAAAGAAGTAAATAAATAAATTAATACAGTTCAAATATATTAACACCCCAAAATTTTAATATAAGGCATGATGTGATATTTTTAGTACTTATAGGCCCTCCTGGGTGAGCGTAACTCTCTGTTTACGCTGGGGGTGTCGATGCGTACCCCGCGTGTCGAACCACGGCCTCGTCGAGATCCTACAAAACACAGACATTAATACAATTCAAATATACTTTAAATATAAGGCTATCGAAAATGTACTAAACACCGTTATCAACTATACCTGAGTAGAACCCACGGAAGAAGGAGAATGCACGCGCGTGTGGGATGAATCTGCGTCGGGCTGGGGAACGGCTGGGGCTATGGCAATGGCTGGGGCTGTGGCAACGGCTGGGGTGACGGCGGGGGCGATGGCTGGTGCTGGGGCTGGGGCCCCATCTGCTGTACGCGATCACTCTTTGCCTCGTCATCAGTAGGCAATGACGAGGTGGGACCCACCAGAAAGGAAATAGCTCGGCGTCCACCCCGGCCACGAATAGCCCGTATCCTATCCATATCTGACTTTATATAGATAAATTACAAAGACATTAACACGTTAAAAACAATAATTTGACAGAAATCATCATCGGCACTATATATATGGGTTAATTACAAAACTGTCCCCTGAGGTTTACACGTTTTTGTACTTTGCTCCCCGTGTTTACAACTTTTGTAATAGTGTCCCCCGAGGTTAACAAAACCATTGCAAACGGCTCCAAAATTGGATGGCCGTTGAAATTTGGATGTTAAGTCCGCATGTGCACATCACATGCTGTTTTGGCATGGGCAAATCGGTCAATTCCTTTACCAAAGCCCTCTGAAAACCCTAAACCCCATTACCCTCCTATCTCTCTTCCTCTCCGTAGCTGTCTAGCAATTTCTTTAACGAGAAGCTCGTGTTCCATGTAAATAACGTCGCAGATCTCCCTTACAGAACCATAGAAATCAACATCTCTAACGTGAAGGAGTCGAACAATGGCCAGAATTTCCTGGGGAGGTTTTGCTTCTGGTGGTGAATATAGAAAGAAGGTTGGATGACAAGCAGGTGGCTTGAAGATGGCATAATCTTGACACTCATTTCAGCAACCCAAATGAGTCGAGATCGGTAGTGAGATTTGTGTTTCGGATTCATCTTCGGTAGTACTGTGACAATGCAGTGTGGCACCGTGGTGGTCCACGTCTAGTGCGACCGGAATTATGGCTTGCCGATGATAAGTCCCGTGCGGTGGTGGTAGCGACGCGTTGGCTGCGGTGCGGCGGTTGCGGAGTCTCGGTGAAGGGGCAGCTGTAGTTGCTCTCCGGTGATGGGGCTGCCGTGATCTGGAAGAGGCGTTGACCGGCGATGGGGTTGCCGACCAGAGTTTCTCACCAGAGACTGAATGGTGGCCGGCGACAGCGATCGCACGACGACTTGGCGGTGGCAGCGGCATCTCGGCTACATCACGGTGGTCACGGGGATGTTGTGTTGTGGTGTACGATGTAGGCGGTGCCGGAGTTCATTACCGGTGAGGAACGTGGCCAGCAATGGGGACGCCGAAGATGGGAGCGGCGCTGCCCGATTAGGGCCTGCTACATGCGGAGAGGAAGAGATAAAAGAGAGATAAGAGGGTAATGAGGTTTAGGGTTTTCAGAGGGCTTTGGTAAGGGAATTGACCAATTTGCCCATGCCAAAACGGCATGTGCTGTGCACATGCGGACTTAACGTCCGAATTTCAACGGCCATCCAATTTTAGAGCCGTTTACAATGGTTTTGTCAACCTCGGGGGACACTATTGCAAAAGTTATATACACGGGGAGTAAAGTGCAAAAACGTGTAAACCTCAGTGGACATTTTTGTAATTAACCCCTGCAAAAACACATCAATATGAACCAAGTTCTAAAATGTTACTACATTTTTCAAGCGATGTTACAACATTACAAGTCAATCATTTTCAGTTTGCGAATCATCTTCATCACTTTCCTCGTCGTCCTCTTCTTCGTGGGACTCGTCGTCCTCTTCATCTTCTAATTCATCCTTTTCATCAGTAGACTCGGTCACATCATCTCCAACACTTTCCACGTCTTCCATGTCATCATCTACGACTTCTTCTCCTACAAGAAGTGTTGTTGGAAGAGGAAGATCGTCCTCCTCGTTGTTGACCTCAACAGGGAACAAGACACGTGGTTGGTCGGCTTGAAAGGAGTCTAGCTCACTGTCATATGTCACGGGCAATTTCTTGGACTTGATAATTGTATACCAATGAGATTTGGGATTGGCGACATCCTTTGCGTAAAAGACTTGTACAGCTTGACTAGCAAACACAAAAGGCTCGTCTGATGCAAGTCTTGACTTGACATTGACATCTACAATCCCTTGAGAGCTAACACGGATTCCTCTACTGCATGTGACATCGAACCACGTACACTTGAACATTACCAGGCGGTTTTGGGAACCCAGATATGTTAGCTCAACAATCTCATCTAGCTCTCCGTAAAAGTCCATGCAATTCTCGGCATAACAGTTGCCGTTGACCAAGACTCCACTGTTTTGGGTTTGTTTTGTTCGGTCATCATCTTTTACGTTAAACCTAAACCCGTTGATGATATAGCCTCCGTAACAGGATGTTTGTTTGTTAGGACCTTCAGCTAGTAATTTCAAGCAGGAGGCCACTGGTCTATCCATTGACTGAACCTATTGTACATGACGGTAAAAATGAAGGATAAATCAGTATACTAATTGGCCACAGAACTGTATATAGCACATAATATAATTTCGTTAAACAATCTTACACGAATTTTGAACCACTATACAAATTGTGATTTCCGATGAGATTCAAGTCCAGCGGGATCAGTGATTAAAGATTCCGCATCGAACTCACTACAAACCAATATAGTTGACTCGCTTAACACACACTTTCAATTATGTACAACAATGTAAGTGAATTAAGACTTTAACTTACTCAACGAATGTCCAAACTTCATCGCAATTTAGAAGGGCATATATTGTTGCAGCACTGTACTCTTCATCCGTTAGCCATCGAGTATACGTTCGGCCGAACGGACTACCTGACTGCTTGAATATTGACAATTGCCCTTCCAAATTTGTGCTTGATCCGGGGTCATTTCGACCTAGTTGATTTAACCTTGTACCAACCTCAGGGCCGAAATATTGACTACAAAAGTTTACAAGTTCTTCCATTACGTAAGCCTCCGTCTGCCCTAACTAACAAGTATCTCAATCCAATTGGGTCCCCTCCTCCGTCAACAATCTCAATTCTGACACCTCATATAGGGTGTCGATATGGTGTCTGATACGTGTCTGACACCTCCGGACACGTGTCCGACACATACCGACACGTGTCCGACGCCTCTGGACACGTGTCCGACACCCACCTCCCGACACATCGGCATACGTTAAATTTTTTTTAAATGTCGGACACCGTCGATCAGACGTGGTGTCTGTGTCTGCCCTAACTAACAGGTATCGCAATCCAATTGGGTCCCATCCTCCGTCAACAATCTTAATTCCGACACCTCACATAGGGTGTCGATATGGTGTCCGATACGTGTCTGACACCTCCGGACATGTGTCCGACATATACCGACACGTGTCCGACGCCTCTGGACACGTGTCCGATGCCCACCGACACGTACCTCCAGACACATCGGCATACGTTAATTTATTTTTTAAATATCGGACACCGTCGATCAGACGTGGTGTCCGTGTCTGCGCTAACTAACAGGTATCTCAATCCAATTGGATCCCATCCTCTGTCAACAATCTCAATTCCCAATTCTCAATTCTCAAATGGTCAATGCAATAAAAATTAATAAAATCACACATTCAATCCAATTGGGTCTCATCCTCCTTCAATAATCTCAATATCTCAAATGCTCAATGCACAATTAACAATCTAAAATCATCAATTAATAATCGCAATTACTTCAAATGCACAGCTAATAACCTAAAATCATCAATTAACAACCTAAAATCACATATCAATAATCACAATTCTCAAATGTACAACTAACAACCTAAAATTATCAAACAAATTATCAATGTTCAAATGGGAAAAAATTGTTCAAAATGCACATATCCGATGCGCTTGAATTATTTCAATTTAGGGTTCGATTGTATTAGGGCATTCAATTTAGGGTTCAATTATTTCAATTTAGAGTTCGGTTGGATCAGGGCATTCAAATTAGGGTTCGATTCGATTAGGGCATTCAATTTATGATTTAATTATGGTTCAATTACTTCAATTTAGGGTTCAATTAGGGAGTTCTATTGATTCAATTTAGGGTTCGGTTGATTTGGGGCATTCAATTTATGGTACAATTAGTTCAATTTAGGGTTCGGTTGGATTAGGACATTCAATTTAGGGTTCAATTAGTTCAATTTAGAGTTCAATTAGTTCAATTTAGGGTTTGGTTGAATTGGGACATTCAATTTAGGGTTCAATTAGGAGGTTCAGATTATTCAACAAATCTAATTATATATATATGAAAGCCAAAGATGAGAGAAGTGACCATGTCATCGCTTACGTGGACATTCTCTCATTTTGCCACGTGAATTTTAATATTATATGAAACCAATTTTAATTATCTACATTTATCATTTTCTAATTTTGAATTCGAATCTCTCTCACCAATTAAAATTTATCTTATTAGTTTAAAATTCAAAAGTAATTTGCAATTATAGCACCTCAATTAATTAGTTTTCATAATTATCATTTCTCATTAATCTAATTAATATCTGATTCCACAATTATTTGCAAAGTATTTGCACAAAATCAAATCTAATAATATTCATTACTTTTGTCACATATATTAATCATATTTAATTAATTATAGTACACTTCACCTTTTCTTATCACATGTAGGAAGGCCCATCTTTTTCCCCTCTTTCTCATACACACACACAAACCCAAATTCCTAATTAAATAATTTCGGTATTTCAGCACCCGCTTTCTTCCTCTTTCTAAGTCCGAACCCCTAAAATCTCGCCTTATCCCTTTGATTTTCTCTCTTCCATTCCCAGCTTCTTTGTCCACCCCTGTTATCTTGCCTTTGCTTAATCTTCGGCCATGATTATCTTCACACATTTTTTCACTTGAAAATATATAATATAATTGAGGAAATGATATAAATTTACGCAGTTAAATCCTTAATTGCAACTCTATCTAATATAAAGTTCGTACCCAAGCGATTGGTGTTTTCTTTTCAAGGTCGGTTGGTTTCTCTTTTTCCCACAATTTGACCTAATATTCTCGAATAGTGAAATTCTTTATGCTTGTAAGCACATAATGACCCGTTGCAACGCACGGGTATCAAACTAGTTCAGATTATACATGGCAGAGAAGACAAATTAACAACAAATTCAGAAGACAAAATAATGGCCAAACGTCCAAATTAACAACAAATTCAGATTATACATGGCAGAGAAGACAAATTCAAATGTTTTATGTACGTATATTCAAATTCAGAAGAGCTTATACAGGCAGATGTGTGATTATGGCCAAATGCTTGATAATCAACTTTGAAAAATAAACAACTAGATTAATTTAGGGCAATTGACATACAGATCTCGAGGTGGGTACGACGGCGACAGCGTTGGTGGTGCGGTGGCAGTTATGGGCTTCATGGCACGGCGACAGTGGAGGGCTTTGTGGCACGGCGGTATTGGAAGGCTTGGTGGCGTGGCGTCGGGTGGAGGACGGGGGTGTCGCCGGAGGTGGGTCGCCGTAGAGAGGGGTCGCCGAAGGTGAGAACGGCGGTGGGTGGGTGAGAGAAGAATTTCAGAGAGAGAAACGGGGAGAGAGAAAGAAAGCAGACGTGGTTTAAATCGAGGAACTTTAGCGACGGAATAACACCGTCGCTAAAAATCCGTCGGTGAAGGCCTTATTATAAAGACTTTTACCGACGGAATTTTTAGCGACGGTTTTATTCGGTCGTTTAAATAATTTTAAAAACCCTCAAAAAATACTAATTTTCTAAAAAATATTTAGCAACGGTAAGTCCGTCGCTAAAAGTCTTCCGTTAAAAGTCCGTTTGCAAATACTTTTACCGACAGTATCTTCCATCGGTAATAGTATTAAACGGCGAACTTTTAACGACGGAATATTTCGTTGCTTAAAGACATTTTTAGCGACAGAATACCTTCCGTCGCTAAAAATCCGTCGCAAAATACATATTTTCTTGTGGTGGGAGATGTATTGCGACTCATGGCAACGTGATATGATTATGCGGTATGTTTGGCTGCATTTTCCTGTTTATAATGATGGTTCAGTTGTCACCTTGGGTGTCTTATTAAATGCCATCTAATTGTTTATCAAAGTTTAGCAAAGATTTCGTAAAAATAAACAGAATAGAGACGAACTCAAAACACATCATGTTACTCGTTCCCGGTCTTTTCTGGATGCTCGCTTAGAGATGGTATTTATTTAGGCCTTTGCCTTTTGATTTAATGTTTAAGTCCTCTTAACGTTAATGTATAGATCATCTCATTTTTGGCAGAAAGATCCTAAAACTCGTAAAGAACGTAATCAAATTGTGTTTCAAAAGCGTGCATATATTTCTAAGAAATAGAATAAGCATATCACAGATGAAGCCCGAGTCAAATTAGGTAAACAAGCTATTGAAATTTCCAATTAAATTTCCCTGTTAGCAGTTGTGCTTAATTTGATTCATTCCACTATAAATTTTAGAAACAATTTGAAGAAGTTCTGTCCGAGAATCCAGAAATGAACGCAGCTGAGATTGGAAAGAGCATTCTGGACAAGAGCAATAAGCAGGTCACATTAAGGGTCCTAGGTCAGGGCCAAGACCGCCCACATCATTGTCTCAACAAGCAATTTTGGAGGAAGCCGACCGCGTGCTGCTATGGAAGATAAGCTGCAAGAGTATGAGACCCTTATGCACAAGCAACAATTGGAGTTCAATTCTCAGGTAGCAACGTATAGGTCACTTATGGAATAACAACAAGCCCGACTTGACAGGATGGATGCTATGATAAATCTCCATCAAACTCAATCGTCTTTTCACTCATCCACAAATACTTAGAGATTCCTTATGATTCCCTAATCTTTCTTTTAACATTTTCATGATACAGTGTTTATGTGGATACACCTATGCGCTCGCTTGCTGTCCTGTAGTAATATCTTGTGAAAAAAGTTTGATTCTGTGAAAGAGTTTAAGTGATTAAGTCCTTTGCTTACATATCTAGACCTTTACATGGCCAAAATGAAAGAAATGATATAGGGACAGAACTTGCTCAGTGAATTTTCTTTTACACTTTCCTAAAATCAGCCAAGAACAGGCCTTAAAAATCCCTGCACACCAGGACACACAAACCTGCACATGGACACGCCCTCTCGTCTCCTTCCCCTTGCCCAAAATCCCTCATACACACACACACACACCATATAAATCATGCGTGTGCGAGCGCACACACAGATAGAGAGATATTGTGTGATTACACACTGCTGCACATATTACACACAACTCTGTTCACACATAATGAACTCACACATAGAGCACACTCTGCACCTTCACACCACTGTTTCAGACATCTAAACACACACACAAAATACTCATGTAGAAAGCGAGTCAATTACACCTGGTAGAGCATCATTTTGAATTCTTACTTGACATATATAGACTAAGGAGGACTTCTTGGCTAGAAGTCAAAGCTATAGCTATTGAATGAAACCTAACCCTAGTGCAAATCCAATCACTGGATCTCAACGAAGACAAAAAAAAAACCACCAAAGTTCAAAGATTTGCTGCACTCAAACCATCTCTGGGCAATATGGAGTAATTATGGGATGACCAAGGGCTAATTAGGGCTAACTGGGTTATTAGGGTTAATTACGATTATCGGGGTTAGGGTTTAGCGTTATGGGTTTAATTAATCTAATTTGGATTTATTAAGATATGTTAGGGCTAATTAGTGTTAATGAGGAGTACCTTGAGCTAATTATAGCTAGTTAGGGTTGATTATGACTAATTAGAGTTATTTAGTCATATTTAGGGTATAATTGTACTGAGTAGTGTTGATTGGTCCTAATTTGAGCTAATTAGGCTTAATTGGGTTATGTTAGGGCTGATTAGTGTTAATTAGGGCTAACTTGGGGGTAATTACAACTAATTTGATTTTCATTGGGTTCTTAGGGTTAATTAAAACTAATTAGGCTCGTTAGACACGTGTCCGATCCCTACCGACACGTGTCTGAAACCTCCGGACATGTCCAAAGACATTGATTTATTTTCTAAATGCCGGATACGTGTTCGCCACCCCTTGAAGAGGTGTCGGACACTCTTGAAGAGGTGTCCACATGTATAAAACCAAAATGTGACATTTCGGTGACAGTGTCGATCGGACGCGGTGTCCGTGACCTACCGACACCTCGACACCTCATCGACACATCCAGACACGTGTCGGACACCTCTGGACACATGTCTGATACCTCTCAGCGGTGTCTGAAGACATTGATTTATTTTTTAATTGCCGAACACTGTGTACCCATTGAAGAGGTGCCGGACACCGAACTAAGGGTGTCCACAAGTATGTCGCATAAATATTGCATTTCAGTGTCGGCATCGATCGGACGCAGTGTCCTTGTCTGTGCTACCTAACACGTATCTCAATCCAATTGGGTCCCATCCTCCATCAACAATCTCAATTCTCAATTCTCAAATCCAATAAAAATTAATAAAAATCACAAATGCAATCCAATTGGGTCCCATCCTCCGTTAACAATCTCAATATCTCAAATGCTCAATGCAAAATTAACAATCTAAAATTATCAATTAACAACCTTAAATTAAGGTGCACAACCGCCAAGTGCACAAATAATCAGACTGCAAATTGTGCTATTGGGAGGGAAGAGGGGGGAGGGGGGGAGGGGGGGTGCTGCAAATATTCAAGTGGGAAGAATCGAATTCAAAACCTTGTGAAAATCAGATATCTGATAATACCATGAGAAGTTGCCATATGTTCTGAAAGCTTAAGGATTTAAACAATTGTTCAAGCATTGTATATCATGCATTAAAAAATGTATGATCTTATTTTGGTGTTCAAATGAAATAGAGCATCATAAAAACAATACCGACGATCCTCATATGCATTCAAACAAATCTAATGTTTACGCTTTTGAAAACCTTGAAGTATTGCCACGTTCTTTTTTATTTTTAATTTTTACAGTCTGTCAGAGAATACAAATGGGCTCCCTGATCACACACACACACACACACATATATATATATATAGAGTTAATTACGCCATTGACCATTGAACTATTAGGCATATTTCATTTTGACCACTGGACTTACAATTGTGTCAAAGTGACCACTGATTTTTAAACTTTGTCCAAATAAGGTCATTCCGTTCAATAGAGCTTAGCGGCGTTCTGTTAACTCCCTTTAGTGAGGGGTAACCACATCATTTTGCCTATTATCTTCCCCTCTTCTTCTCTTCTTTCCCTCCATTCTTCTTTCCCGCCCAACATCTCATCTCATTTTCCCTCTTCTTCTTCCACATCACAAGACATTCTACTTCTTCTTCCACAGCAAACAAAAAGAAAAAAAAAACCCAATCCACTCCTCCTTCCATGGGTTGCTACTGTCGAAAGAGTCCAATAATTAAGACATCATGGACCCCAAGAAATCCAGGAAGAAGATTCATGGCTTGCGGAGCTGAAAATGAAGATCCATGTGAGTATTTTATTTGGATTGATCCACCCATGTGTGAAAGGGCTGTGCAAGTCATACCTGGACTGCTACGAAGGATCAATGGAAATGCTGAGGAGGTTCGAAGGCTTACGGTGCAAATTGAAGGGAAACAAGAGCAATTGGTGACATATGAGAAGAAATTGAGAAGCTATCAATGGAAGGAAAAGATATTGTGGTTTGTCTTGTTGTGCTCATGGGTGTTCTTTGTAATGAACGTCAAGTCAAAAAGAACCACAAACAACAGTTTGCTTTTGGAGATTGGAGAGTTGTGATCTGGGTAACAATTTGTGTCTGGGGACTTGTGTTCTTTGTAATGTTAGTGTTTTTAATGTAATGTAATGGAAAGGGCTGTGCATGTAATGGATGCTAGAGTGTGATCTGCTTAACAGTTTGTTTGTGCTTGATTGGGATGTAATGGAAAAACATGTAATGGAAGCAGCTGTAATGGAAAGAATATAATGGAAGCAGCTGTAATGTATGAATATTGTTGACTATAATTGCTTCTGTTTCAAAATGGCATTTGTCAATGCTTCGTTACCAACATAACATCAATATTATTCTAAGCACAAATCTGCCTACCTACAGCTATAAAACAAAAGGCTGTAGAATGATATGTCCATAAAAGCTATAAGTTATCCACAGAAGACTCCATCTATCCCAACATGCTTCCTAAATCAAAAAGCTACAGCTAAAGCTACAGGCTGTTTGTATCAACATAATGTTCACATGAGCTATCCACAAAAGGCTTTAGTCTTCCCATGTACACAAGTTATCTCCTAACTGATTGTCTTGTTGTAGGTCTTGCTCCTTGGCTTGAAGTTGCTGTACTTGCACCTCATGTTGCACATTGTTGGCCAGAAGTTGCATTGTTTCTCCTCACCTGTAAATCATAAAATAACTAAGGAATAAGTAATTCACATACAAAATATAGATGGCTAATTAGAAATAGGTTCAAACTCACTGGATATTTCTTCCTTCCAGCTTCAGGTTGTAGCCAACCTTTGGGGTTTGGATCTGTCACCTTCTTCTTCTTAGGCTGGATTCTCTTTTCACTGCCTTGTTTAGTGCATCTTGCCTTCCTAGTGTTATGACTACCTGTAGCTGTCACCTTCCCCATGACCTTGCCCCGACCTCGATTCCCCTTCTTAGGTTCTCTTGTCTTTGGTTGACACCCTTGCCCCCTGTAACCCCCACTGTTGTGCCCAGCATTGCCACATTTGCTACAGGTGATAACTATTCCCTTTCTTCCTAATTTTCCAGCCACATTAGGTAGACCCCTCTTAGGCTGTGTGACCTCATCCCAATCCTTCCTTCTTAGCTTACTAGGCCTACCAGGTTGCTTATGATATATAGGTGGAAGAATGGTCCCTTTATTTGTTGGTTCCCAAAGGTTGGGACCACTAAGGGGGTTCACTAAGTAGTCATAGACCTTCTTAAAAGTTTCAACCCTAAAACACTCATCAACCCACTGCTCAGGTTCACCCCCATTCCCTCCATTAGCCATGTCATTGTAAATTGCTGAAATTGCATGTGCACATGGAATTCCACATAAATCCCATTTTCTGCAGCTGCAAGTCTTGTTGTGCAGGTCAACCACATAACCTTCCCCACTTGCAGCCCTCACACTATATAGACTGCCACCATTCCAAGCACAATTATAGTGGCAGGACTTCAACTTCAACTTCTCTAACTTAGCCTGAATCTTGGGACACAACAAACCATCCCACTTTTCCATCTCTTTTCTCTTCTTCACAATCCTTTGCATTACTTGATTTCTAATGTTCTCAAGGCATGTAATTATAGGTTTATCCCTAGCACTGACAATGGCCCCATTAAACACCTCACAGTAGTTATTTAGCAATAGATCACACCTGGTCTTCAGTGAGAAGTGAGATCTAGACCAATAAGAGGGTGGGATCTTAGCTAAGTATTCATAAGCACCTACACAGTCTTCTTTTATCTGTTGCATGCTTCTACCAAAGTATATGGCATTGGGAGCCTTTGCAGCATTCCACATGGCATTCTTAAGATCTAAACTCCTAAACTGCTTCTTGAAATTTTTGTACATGTGCATGACACAATACCTCTGTTCACACAGAGGTAGAACTGTTTCTAGTGCTGTCAGCAAACCCTAAAAAAATGATTAAATAAAGTAAACAAGTTAGTGGAAAATATTAAATAGCAAATAAGTTGAGAAAGATAGTTAATGGTTGATTATTACCTTTTGTTGGTCTGAAATGAAAGTGCATTCACTTTGGTCCTCAATCTGTAAGTCTTCTTTTAAAAGGTTGATGAACCATTCCCAAGAGAGCATGTTTTCTGCCTCAACCACTACCCATGCAAAGGGGTACATGCCATTATCAGGGTCAATACCCACTGCTGTCAACAGTTGTCCTGGGAAAGGACCTTTTAAAAAGCACCCATCAAGCCCCACAATTTTCTTACACCCTGTCTTGAACCCATTCTTCAGAGGGCCCAAACACATGTACAACCTGAAAAACCTAGGGAATTCTTCTCCAACTATTGGCTCACACAGCTTCATAAGTGCAGTGGTCCCTGGATTGCACTTGGTCACCTCATTACAATAGTCCCATAAACCCTTAAATTGCTCCCTATAACTGCCATCAATCATATCTGCTGCCTTCCTTTTTGCTCTGTAAGCTTTACTTCTAGAAACACCAGCTTCCAAATATGTCCTAATAGTTTCTCTTATCGACTCAAGTGGCCATGTGGGGTTTGATCTGAACTTCTCCAGGTATTTTTGGGATATCCAATCAGCTTTGATATGTTGGTTATAGTATACATGTGGGCAAATGTGCTCTTTATGATATGTCTTAACAATTAAGCTATCTTTCTCAGCAAGCTTGGAAGCATATAAAACCCACTCACACTGTGGACTCCCATAACACTTTGCTCTAACCCTTTCTTTTTCATTTGTGTACAATTTTATGTTTCTTCTAGTCAGGATTGCATGTTCTCTGATAGCTTGCTTCAAGACACCTGCATTAGCAAACAACTGACCTACACTAAATTTGGGCCTGCTCATGTCTACTTCAGGGTTAAACTGAACACAACTCCTCTTATCTTTGTCAACTTCATCCTCAGACATACTTATCAAACTCCTTAGTTCATCAGAGTCATCATAATCTGATGTCCTTTCTTGTTCCTCAGATTGTAGTATTGCTTGATCCCTGATGGCCATGTCATTCCAATCTTCACCTACATCTACATTTGCATGGTAAAGATCCTATATCTTCCTCAACCTCATACTCACTATCATATAAATTATTAGGAGGGTAGTACTGTGAGTCATCTGAGTCACTATCATGCTCACTCTCATTCCCATGCCCACTCCCAATCTGATCAGTGTTTACATGCTCACTCTCATTCCCATGCCCACTCCCAATCTGATCAGTGTTTACATGCCCACTCTCATTCTGATCAGTGTTCACATGCTCACTCTCATTCCCATGCCCACTCCCAATCTGATCAGTGTTTACATGCTCATGCTCTGAGTTGCTGTTAACAGTGTGTAACTCTTGCTCATTGGGATGTTCATTTTCACATGGGGGAAGAAGAAGCTGGGTAAACTTATTGTTCTCATAGTATGATGCATCCAGGTCATCCTGAGTACCTAATGGATGTTCATCACATAAATCAATCTCCTCAATTACAACTGATGAACCAGTTACAGGTGGAGGTACAAAATACTCCTCCACTGATGCACTTCCATGCTCAACATAGAATTCTACAACATTAACCTTTTTCTCAGTTATAACTCTTATTAGTTCCCTAATATCATCATCACCCCCTAGACCCCTCAACCCATTATCAAGGCTCATCCCAGGAACCCTGTAATAATAAAACATCACCTCATGCCCATAACCGAACTCCTTTAACATTTCATCCACTTCATGCATTGACATCTTATCACACTCACAGTAATCGAAATAATTAACAAGGCCATCAATGTAGTGCCTCTTTGGCATGTAAACAAACTCTCCACCACTGTGCAACTCAACTGTAAAGAAGTCTACTGACGTTCCTGTTTATAAGATATTTACTAATTAATACTCCAATTTCACGTTATAAAGTGCATATTATAGTAATTTCGAACAGCAAATTGCTATTCCCAAGCCCATAAACAAATAAGAAAAAAATTGAATTTAATTAACATAACAGCATGCATGCATTCTATATAAAAATTACTTCTAAGTATGTGTAAACAACATTATTTGTGAATCTGTATAAACAATATTATTTGGGAATCTGTGTAAACAACATTATTTCATGGATCATGATTGTGTGGGTGGCTACATCAGGATTCGTGTCAATTTAAAAAACATATCACTAAATCTAAAAAATGTATAGAAAAACTTACCATAAAGATCGTGTGTTTCAAGATGGGTACCCTCTTCTCTAAGAACCCACGCCATTGCAATCTTTTATCTCCGTGGACTTTACTTGATTCGAGTAAAGGAAACGACGATCTCCCTCTGAAAATCAAAGAAGATGGAAAGACAGAGAAAGAGGAGACGATGTGTGTCTCTGTAGAAACGAACAACAGGTAGAGTGACGAATTGATCGTTCTTCGAGTAAAGGAATAACGATCTCCCTCTGAAAATCGAAGAAGATGGAAGGACAGAGAAAGAGGAGACGATATGTCCCTCTGAAGAAACGACGGCCAGGTAGAGTGACGACTTTACCCTTCAAATTTGAAACTTAACGGATTTGTTCTTGACGGAACCTAACAGATGGACTTATTTGGACAAAATTTAAAAATCAGTGGTCACTTTGACACAATTTTAAGTTCAGTGGTCAAAATGAAATATGCCTAATAGTTCAATGGTCAATGGCGTAATTAACTCATATATATATATATATATATATATATATATATATATATATATATATATATATATATAGTACTCCCTCTTTTTGATAATTTTATACCCTCGACATTTTCTAAAATTCTAGACTAGTTATTGAGCATGTACACAGTGACTTGATGTTTGTGCTCTAATTTGACATATGTTTTACTGATGGATAATAGCTACTGATAGACAGTGACAAACAAGTCGAAGGGGCTCAAGTATAATCGTGGTAGCATAAAGTGAGAGTTGCACGATTGCTCAATACGTGCTCTTTCTTGGTTCCATATAAGTAAATCCATCAAAATACAGAACTGCTAATCTGGCTAAGATAGAGTAACATTAATTAAATGATCATACCCAGTCAATTGATCACCTAATTGCCTAAACTGTTGATCCGCTCAATGTACAGATAGAAGAAAATGAATAATAGGCCCTAAATCCAGTTCATGTAGCTTATTTCTGTCAATTACCGACCGCGAAGATTCTTCTTCATTGTCCAAACAACCAAGATCATAAATCCTTAAGTACTTTTTATCCCTTTGATTTTTTCAGACATTCTAGACTAGCATTTGAGCAATCATGTAAACATTGACTTACTAGTTGTTTCTGCCCTAATTTGACTAGTATTTCACGCATCTGTCATTACAGACTAAGTTCGGCCATTAGATATTCAGATTATATGTCAGAAATTTGCAAAAAGTGAAGGGAGATAAAAGTTGTACGGGCATGATCCTGGTAGCAAAAGGTGTAAGGTGAAAGTTATTGCTCAATTACAACAATTACTACCCCTGTCAATCAATCTAAATTCACAAGTGCACTAAAATCAATAAATCCTAACCCCAGCAAGGAACAATAAGAGAGACCCGAAAGAATTGGTAAGCATAAATTGGTAAGCATACAGTGTATGCATAGATTGGTAAGCATACATCAACAGTAGCAAATTAATACAATCGAAAAGGAAATATAGCAAATTTAAACAATCGATTGTTAAGGTGGAAGGTAATTAACTTATCGGAGTTGGCCGGAGATCAATGAAATTTTTGAGCAATCGCGGCCGGAGTTGCAGACTACGTCGCCGGAGGTGGCGTGGCATCGGTAGGAAGACTGGGGTGTCGCCAGAGGCGGGCTGCCGTAAAGGAAGTCGTTGAGAAATAATTAACAGAGAGAGAGAAACGGGAAAAGAAGAGAAAGAAGGGGATCTGAGATTTAAGATAGGACTTTTAGCGACGAGATGACCCCGTCGGTAAAAGACACTTTTCACCGACGGAATTTTTAGCGACAGAACTATTCCATCGCTTAAATATTTTTAAAAAATCATCGAAAATTAAAAAATTCTAAAAAATATTTAGCGACGGTAACGTTTGTCGGTAAATATCCGTCGATAAAAGTCCGTTGGCTAATTCTTTTACCGACGGATAATTTCGTCGATAAAAAGTTTTACCGACGGGTGTTTTTTCGACGATAAAACCCGTCGTTGAAATGTGGATTCCGTCGCTAAATCCGACGTTTCTTGTAGTGCTTCATCAAGTTAAATTGGCTTTTCCGGTTCGTGATCGTGATCTTGGACCTCTTCACTATTTTTTGGGGGTACAAGTCAAACAGCTTTCAGATGGCATTCTTCTCACCCAAGAAAAGTATATTTAAGACTTGCTTAAGGAAACCAACATGGCTACCTCCAAGCCGTGCTCCACTCTTCTAGCCGTCTCACCGAATTTGAGTAAAACCATGGGTGTTTTACTGCCAGAACAATATCGGCAAGTAATTGGGGCACTTCAGTATCTCACTCTCACACGGCCTGACATAGCTTTTGTTGTTAATAAGCTAGCTCAATTTATGCATTGTGCAACTGATGTGCGTTGGAAAGCGGCAAAGCATTTACTTCGTTACCTATGTGGGACTTCGGCTATGGGCTTATTCATTACCAAGAATTCCTCTTTTCAGTTACAATATTTTTCCGATAGTGATTGGGCAAGTTGTCCTGACGATCGCTGTTCTACGGGTGGATACTTGGTTTATTGACCGCCTTGCCGGCAACGTATCAATTTTTAGATAGAAATCTATTTCTAAATTTACACTGTAGGGTGCACTGGATATGGTCTTTTACGTATCTTATATTTTCTTCTTGCGAGGTAAACATGATTGAGTAATTTGGTTGTGCAGTTATGGTAAAGAAAAGATGTATTTGATGATGGATTGGCATGAAATATGGATAGGTTTGAACAGTGTCTTAACACGACTACTTCTAATCCTTTTTCTATTTTAAATGCAGGCTTGCAATCATTGTTCTTTTAGTTATGGCGTTCTCTGATAAGACATAGGGATCATCTCCGAAGATGAGATATGAAGCACGTGGTTGACGGTTTTTGCGTCACCGACCTCTAGGATGTTTGCATTTGCATCAACTTAGTGTATTTTGTATAGCAAAAATATATGTACATATGATATATGTCAAGCGTTTTTGCCATGTAGTTAAGTTCTGACTTTGTAATCAACTAAATTTTTGTCATGGAGAGAATTAGTTTTATTTGTGAAATGAAGACTTCGTTATGTTATTTGTCGCTAAAATTACAGGCCAAATATCGTTAGAATGTGATGCTCATCGACCAAAGGATTCGTCTTTAAGGGATAACAAGTAATGACGAATCTTTTCATCATTGAATGTAGTTTTCGACGATGAAGCCAAGATGTCCACGAAAAAATTGTGATGAGCAAGGATTTACCGGCTAAAATAAGCTCGACAGCAAATGCCACCGTTCTCGACGAAACCAGGATGTCAAGGAACCAATTGTCACGAGCAAAGATTTGCTGACGAACTTATGTTTGTCAAGAATTCCACCATTATCGACGAAAGCAAGATGTTAAGGAAACAATTGTCATGAGCAAAGATTTGCTAACGAACATTTTGTTCGTCAAGAATTCCACCATTCTGGATGAAGCCAATACGTCAAGGACAAAATTGTGACAATCAGTACTTCGTAGTTCGTAAAAAAATAAACCATTCTTAACGAACTTGGACATGCAGCCACAAACTAAAAACAACTATATCAATGAATAGTTTTGTCGTTAAATGAGCGGCACTTGTTGACGAAGTTAAATATAGACAATGAACCTATTTTTTAACAACGAACACAGATGTTCGTCAGCAAAGAGCTTTCTTGACGACGTGTCCTTGACGAACAGGGACAAACTTTTTCATGGCTAGATCTGTGTCAATCATTTTACTGGTATCCATTTTACCGATACATATTTTGACCCATTAATAACCACTAGGAGGACCTTACCATGGGTTGGTGGCTTTCTTCGTGAATGGACTATTTGAAGTCCCAACATATATATAACTTAATAAAGACTTGAAAGTTTGCGACACATATATCCTTTGCAAGTCCTTCTGGCTTGCAAGGGTCGCTAAAAGGTGCAAAAGGCTCGTTAAAGTTGCAACAATTTTCTCCCTATTAAATGCAAAAAGTGCTTCACATTTTAGCAACAGATTTTGTCTAAAGTGTTGCTAAAAGTCTTTCGCTGTTAGAATTGTTTGTGTGTGTGTGTGTGTGTATTCGTGTGTGTGTGTAGTGTGTGTGGGTGTGTGCACGCAGTGTCTGTGAGTGTGTGGCTGTGTGCGCGTGCATTGTGTGTGGGTCGGGATGACTGACTGGGAGGAAGTGAGAGAGTGGGAGAGAGCGGGAGTTTCCTCAATAAAATTGGATTAAACTCTCCTAATCTGTTTCCAAGTAGAGCAGTAATCGGTTTCCTACTTCGCCACATAAAAAATTCTCTCTATAAAGGAGTCTGTGGTTACTGCAGTGACCACCCATTCTCTCTACAAATCTCACGCTTGTTTTTCTTTTCTAAACCCCACTAGACGTCCCTGCGGTGTCCTCTTCTTGTCAAATACTTTTCTTTCCGAAATCTGTCGTCTCTTTCCAAATTCTGTGAGTAAGAGGAAGGTTATATGGCTGACGTATATCAGCCTTCGGTCGCCCCTACTTGGACTCCGTCGTTGCCCTGTTATGGGGGTGTTAACCATAGGCAAATGCGAGTGGAACAACTGCCGCCAAGGAAGGTTACGCTGGTTCAGTGGCACCCTCCTTCGCCAGGTTTTCTTAAGCTCAACACGGACGGCAGTGCTTTCGGGCAACCAGGTCCTGCGAGTTATGGTGGGCTGATAAGGGGTGAAAAGGGGGAGTGGATATGTGGGTACGCCGGGAATATCGGAATTCGCACTAGTCTGACGGCTGAGATTTGCGGTATATACAAGGGTCTTTGTCTAATTCGAGAAAAGAATCTGTGTCGTGTGATGATAGAGACAGATTGTATGGCGGCGATCAGTCTCATTTCCTCGAGGGAAGAGGTAGACGACAAGCATCCGATGAAGAGGATCATTGACGAGTGCAGAGAAATAATGGCGAGTTGCGGCTGCTTTATGGTACATACAGTACGAGAGGGTAATTTTTGTGCGGATATGCTCGCGAAACTAGGGCACTGGCTGCAGAGTGACTATATTGAGTTGAGAGATCCTCCTCTAGAGGTGACTCCATATCTCTCGCGTGATGCTGTTGGGTTCAAGTATAAACGGCCTTTGCGACACTGCGCTCCGAAGTGAAAGAAGAAATATATAAGTGTACTGGGCTCATGAGTGGGTGATAATGGAAGCTTGAATTGAAGCAAGCTAGGACTTTGCAGCATTAACTTGACGCGTGGGACAGATTGGGCATTGGGGAGAACTGGCGGCGTATTACTTGTTCTCCGTTGTGGACATAATGCAGATACGTGACCTACATGTGCAGGAGGCTTTCTAAGTAGGAGGTTTATGGGGGCTTGTGAAGATGACTTTGCACTCTTGTTGTGTTTTTCTTTGTATACGTTTGTCGCCATTAACTTTGGCACTCGTCTTATTCTTTGTATACGTTTTATGTAAGCAAAATCTCTTTAATAAAAGTAGCTATATTTTTTGTAAGACTAGTAAGAATCACAGGTTTTCCACGCAAATTATTGATTCAAAATAAAAAGGTTTTAGACCTTATTGAACAACACAATGAAACTTAATTAACTAAATTACGAACTGCTAATCAAAGATTCGACGCACGAAATTAAAAGTTCATTGAATAAAACATGGCTTTACATTCAAACTCGAATTGCTAATGTCAGTTACCACCAATATTTGTTACTATTTGTTATACTTGTTACTTTTGTCAAATCAAGTTGTTATTGTCACCCAAAGTACAGTTACATGATATATACTCAATTTCAAACATCTTACACAAGTATTTAATTCTCACCAAACACTACAAGTATCTCATTGAAGTAACAAAAGTAAAGAAAGTGTTCTAGAGATAATTTGACTCACACAAATTGTAATGTGAAGGGTATATATTGGAATTTCAAGTAATACTTTTTTGTGGCACGTATACAAGTCTAGGGAGCGAAACCGAGAAGAAGTTTGTATTATAACTAAGTGATATAAATAAAACTTTATAATTTGTAACCCAAGAAGTACCGTAGAAAGTAAAATATCTAATGGGAAGGAGATGTGATTACTAAATCTATAACAAACTTAATAAAAATGGAAGGAGTTAGGAGCTCAAATGATGCATCTTTGAAACCAAGAACAAATGAACTCAATAGATCTCGTAGGGCACTAAAAACTCACTTGCTTTGGCAACAAATCTAGTAACTATCTAAAGCTTTCAAAAATCTTCCTAAAATTTCTATGGTTCACTTTTAAAGTTTTTGTCATTTTTCCTATAAGCATCTTTACTAAAGTTGAAAATATCATCATTTAAATCCTTTGGAATCATTAGTTATCCCTCTTGTTTTTTTTTTTTTAACAATTAGTGAAGAATTTACTTCGTCAATAAGCCGGAAAAAAAAACTCTTCTTTCGTTCCTCCTTTCTCTGTCTATGTCTCTTTGTATCACTCACTCCCTTAACTCTTTTCTCGGTTCTCAGCTAAGAGCAACCATTTTTGCACCAAAATTAACGTGGTTTGGGTCAATAAAAGGGAAATTGAACTCACGTTCTTGGTAAGTTCAGCTTATATTACTCCTACTATCATTTTCGTCACTTCATACAATTTCACAAGAATTTAATGAGTTATGTGGTACCATTAAAGGATTTCCATGGTATATCTGTAACATCCTAGAATTATGGGAACGTTGGACACTCGCTCGATCACTTACACGAAGACAATAATACCCTTAACCTCATCAAATATAATACCGCAAACAGTCAGAGCAACTAAACCTAGTACTCTTAGCATACTATCATAATTGAAACGACAAGACTAAGTAAAAAAAAAAAATTAAATAACAATATTAACCCACGTAGGGGTTCTAATGACCAGAACTACAACTAATTTCTCTTTCCCTCGCTCGGATCTAATCCACACCCAATGCGATCTATTGTTGGTTATCACCTGCAGAAAGGAAGTCGAACGAGGGTGAGCTTATGAGAGCTCAGTAAGGTCGCTCAAAAATTTAGTAGAGGGATACGAACAATTCAGATATTTAATACCATTGCAATATGGTGAAGATTCAACTCAATGCCATAAACTAGGTACAAATAAGAACACTTTTCAGATACGATGCAAACAATCACAGGTGTTATTGAACAAGAGCAATTGCAAAGCCACACATGCAATGCAGGGTAATCACTTTGCAAAACCACAAAGGCGATGCTCACTGACACTTGTAACTACATATGCATATTTACACCGGCTAGTCTATCAAGGTACTAGCCCACACCAATACACTGAATCCTCCAATACAAACCAACTCCCGCCAAAACACACCAATGCATAATCTCATGTCAATATATAGAAGGACAAAAATTCGATAATGCAACATGTTATTCAATGCTCGATGGATAATAATTAATGAGCACCGATAGGAGTTTCGGTAAACGTTATAACGCTGAATGACAGATTTTTACGGTAAATAATGCAACTTTATCAAAATAACAGAATCGAAAAGAATAGCGATAACAAATCGAAAGAACATATGAAACAATTAAGAGGAGTTTGGTTCGGATGAAAATCCCTTACCTTATTCCGAAGCTAGTTATATCACTCGATCAACCAAAATCAGAGGTCCTCGGAGTAACCTAAGTTGGGGTAGCACAGATATCAGAACACCATCTCAACTACAATACAGTAAGACAAATACTAATTGCTTATATGGTGTTCATTCCTATTTTAAGAATAAGCCAATCTGGAACGGTTCGCACAAACAGCCCGAACTAGTTAAAAATCTTATATCACAACCCCAAGACTTAACCCCACCCCAAAATTCACAATAAAAATCTCATAAAATTGTTTTATAGTTTAAAACAGTATATAGGATCAAAATACTAATTATCAACTTGCCACCTTAGGCCAGTTAGGAGAATTTTCCTTCCCCTAAGAATGCCATGCCATCCATTTGAGAAGTTTCTGGTTTCAGGAGTGAAGATAAAGTTTTGACGAGTACAATACTCACCTTGCATTACTCGAGCAAGAAGAGCTTCAGGGTTTACCATAATTCTCCATGCAATTTTGGAAAGCAAAGCTTGATTAACGAGCCTAGTGTCTTTGAATCTAAGTCCACCAATGTTCAGTGGTCTATACAACGCGTGCCAATTTATCCAATGCATGCCACGGTTGTTATCGTTACCTGACCACCAAAACCTGTCCAGCAGGGATTCAATCGTTGGGCATACGTGGGAAGGAAAAAAACTACCTGCATGTGGTAAATTAAGAGATATTGGAGAACATATTAGATAAGAGTAGCCCGTCCAGCTTTATTTAGAAAAATCCCTTTCTAGCTTGCACATCGATTATGTCTTTGTCGATTAACTCTCTAAAAAATTATTTTCTCTTCAAGTAAATAAATGGGGTAATTACACATATGTCCCTGAGGTTAGGGTATAATTACATGTAAGGACAATAGTTTGGACAAATTACACTTATGCCCGTTGACCAAACAGAAAATACAAATACATAACGGTTTGAAACGAAAAGATCAAATTGCCCATGATTTAGGAACTTAATTTTTCAAATGCCATTCAGTTATCTCTTCCCCAATTTCTCTCTTCAAATTAGGATATCAAACCCTAATTTTTGAAAATTAAGGTTTAGAAACCCTGAAATTGAAACACCTGATTTAAAAATTAGGGTTTCAAAATCCAACCCTAATTTAAAAATTAGGGTTTTGAAACTTAATTTGGCATCACAAAGGGATAACGCAAGGACCAAAACCAACCCGTCTCATGTTCTTCCAAATGAACATGTATCTCACAATTCAAATCTAAATCGAAGGCATCACAAGGAAATTTCAAAATGAAATCTCGTTGCTCGAACCGACATCACAAAAGGATACATGTAGCCATTTGTACACGGCACACAATTTAGCGACGGCGATTAGTAGGGATACTGAACCGGCACTGGCACAACCGGAATGCACGAAGATAGACCCCCGGCCGCCGTCGGATTCGATGGGGGGCTGCGGTGTCGGGGGGGTATAAAATGGGTTGATTTTGCGGCGGTAACAGCAGATCCGTTACTTCCGCGACGGCGGTGGCGGGGAGGATGTCAGATCCGGCAACTTCGTGACAACATATCCGGCCATCAGCACTGCAGGGGGCGTCAACTTCGCGACTGCGGTACAGCCGTGACTCGCTCAGCCACGACGACAGCTTCACTGGCCATCAGCACTGCAGGAGGCTGCGCGCGGGGTGGGGGGATGGAGGGAGGGTGGCGACAGCAGGGTAGTGGTCTGTGATAGTGTAATTAGGAAAAAAAACCCTACTTTTCCCAAGTATCCATTGCAACATAGGAAAACTTTTAAACCCTAATTCGTTAAGTTCTTACACATACAATCAGTGTGTGTGATAGTGCAAATTAGGGTTCAAAACCCTAATTTTCAAATTGGCGCCTGAAGTGAAAAATTATTCAATAATGTACAAGGGCAGTATTGGTATTTTAAAAATACATAACGGATGACGTCATCAAAATGTACGGTTTTTTAATAGACGAGGGACAGAAGGACACGACTGATACCTTTGAAACTTAGTGTCCTTGACTGTAATTACACCCTAATCTCAGGGACATAGGTGTAATTAGCCCTAAATAAATCAAGTGTGGTGCCCAAGTAGGATCTAAAAGCTGTTGTTAATTTGAACCCCAAAATCTGGGCCGCGTGATTAGCATCAATCAGACTGGCGTTTGGACTCAAAGTGACGGAGGACTTGGTGAAATTAATTTGTTGGCCTGATTCCAAACAATAAAGCTCCAGAATGGATTTAATCGAGTCAACAGATTATGGCGTAATCTTTGTAAATATCGTGGCATCATCAGCAAAGAAGAGGTGATTTATAGGAGGACTTTTCAGTCCAGCCTTGATACCAGAAATCGTGCACATATCTTGGGCCTGCGTTAGTGCTGCGAAGAGTCCTTCAGCACATAAGATAAACATATAAAGAGATAATGAATCCCACTGCCTGAGACCACACTTAGGATGAAATTGTTTTGATTGTGTTCCATTGATTACCACTTCATACGAAACAATAGACACATACTGCGTGATAAGATGTATGAGATGTGCGGGAAACAACATTTTCCTAAGTACTGTTTCAAGGAAGTTCTACTTCACCCGGTCATAACATTTTCCTAAGTACTGTTTCAAGGAAGTTCCACTTCACCCGGTCATATGCTTTACTCATATCCATCTTGATAGCTCCCAGGATACCCTTAGTCTGTTTAGCAAGTCTGATTTTGTTTGCTAACTCTTGGGCAGTGAGAATATTATCCACAATACGCCTTTTTCCAACAAAAGCATTTTGGAACTGGGAGATAAGGTAACCCAAAGATCCTTTGATTCCGATTTACCAAAACCTTGGAGATAATCTTACACATGGTGTTGCAAAAGCTGATCGATCTGAAATCACTAGGTGATTGAGGGTTTTTGCATTTTTAAATAAGCACAATAAAAGATTCTTTGGTTACCCGAAGCATATGTACCGATCTAAGGAAAAATAAAGTAGCCGCAGTGATGGGTCTTTCCGTAAAGTCCCAACATTGTTGATAAACAAGAGCAGGAATTCTATCCGACACAGGGGCTTTAAGAGGCTTTATTTGGAAAAGCGCGTGTTTAACTTCTGAAGTTGTAAAGGGTCTAGCCAAAAAACTTATATGTGTATCATTAAGGCAATTTGTAATACCTTCCACAATAGTCGAATTTGGTAGATGGTTGGTTGTTGGGTTTGAAGGGAAAAAAATACTTTTGAAGTGAGAGACCAGACAAAGCTCAATAGTTTGATGCAAGGTATGAGTAATATTTCTCCCATCGGTAAAGGGTGGCTATACGGTTCCAGTTACGTCGGATTTTTGTAGAATTTCGGAAAAACTTTGTATTGCAGTCACCTAACTTCAACCACTGTGCCTTGGCTTTCTAAGCCCAGAAAACTTCCTCACATTCCATAAGCCAGTTCAATCTGTGTCAATTAAATTGTTCCATCTGTTGGGCCTCTTCGTTAGGGAGTAGAGATTGGAAGTGTTTCAACTGAGCAATGGCATCCTTGATTTGGGTGTGTAGATGACCAAAACATTCTCTGTTCCAAATCGTTATCTCCTTCATCATGATGGCACCCCAAGTTGCCACTTGGTAGAGTGGAGAGCCCTCAACCACTTGTTGGCAAGCTTTAAAAATAGTAGGTTTACCTAAGGGGTGTTTCAACCACATAGCTTCAAATCTCCTGGGTCTTGGTAGTTTAGAAATAAATGGCTGAGTATCAAGTAATGATCAGATGATTGGATCCCCAGATTTGTTAAAGTAGCTTGGGGAAACATAGAAATCCATTAAATATTTGAAAATCCCCGATTGATACGCTTATAAGTGCAAGACTGATCTTGATGGTTATTCGTTCAACTAAAAGAGGTCCCACCCAGGAATCGTGTGTTCTTTTTTAAAAATGCTGATTTATAATTCGTTTATTAAATTTATATATCACATTATTTATTTTTAACAGTGACTGTCTTATGTATATTACGTATATGTCAATATATATGAATAATCATAGTACATTCAACTTAATTAGAACGTTATTTTTTTCCTTCCAAATCTAATATGTTATATGTATATATTCGTTTTATCAATATATATGATATATTAATTTTTATATTCACATTAAAGAGTGATTTTAATAATACAATAGTCAAAATTAATTCATAATAAATTAGTGTATTGATTAGGTTGAGTTCTCAAATGTATGGAATTAGATTTTAAAATATACAACCCTCATTATTCTTGTGAAATTAATCAAATTTAAAAATAAGGTACCTATCCAAATTCAAATCAATTCTTCGATTGTTTTTATTTTTTTGTAAGTCTCGTATGTTGTTTAATCTTAATTATAACATAAATTTTTTTTATCTAAATCAAAAGTACTACTTTCATTATTACATTAATATTAGAGAGTACTTTTGAAGATACAATACTTTGAAGGACCTAATTGTCAAAATAAAGTCTTAATAGATTAGTATATTGATTAGGTAGAGTTTTAGAATAATTAGAATTAGTTTTTAAATTAATTTTTTCTTCTATGTAGAACGGGTAGAACGGGGATAACGCCATGAAATGGGTGAAGATCCACTAAGTGGGTATACAAAGTCAAAACGTGCCATTGATTCTAAGTGGGTATAGAATTAGTTTTTAAATCAAGCATGGATGATCAGACGGATGCAAGTAGAACGGGGATTTGGTGTCAATTGCGATGTTTTGAACATTCGCAACGGGTGCCAAACCCCCATGAACATAACTTGCAGATTCGTCTTCCATGACTGAGAAATTGAAAAGAAATGCCTATGCTAGAAAGATGGCTTTGATACCATAAAGAAATGAAGAATTGTATTCATTCGTGTGTCTCTACAGAATGACAAAGCATGCCTTTATATACTGCACAACAATCAATTTAGATCCATAGTCTCGCATTCAAAGAAACAATCCATAGTCTCGCGTTCCACCGCTGAGGCAGAATACAGGGCAATGGCCACCACTAAGTGGGTATACAAAGTCAAAAGCGTGTCAAAAAATTAATAGCACGTTTTTTCTTCTACTTGCATCCGTCTAAGTGGATCTTCACCCATTTCCTGGCGTTCAAAGAAACAATCCATAGTCTCGCGTTCCACCGCTGAGGCAGAATACAGGGCAATGGCCAGCACTGCAAGTGAGACCACCGCATTGAGATTATTTAGCTTCTTCGACTCCTCTCTGATTTATGGGTCTTTCATCAAAATCCAGTTTCTTTATTTTGTGACAATCAGGCCGCATTACACATTGTGGCCAACCCAGTGTTCCACGAGCGCACAAAGCACATTGAAACAGACTGTCATTTTGTTCGGCACCATACTCAGTCCAAAGTTTTATTACCTCGACCAATTTCGTCTCAGTATCAGCTTGCAGACATTTTCACCAAGGCACTTGGTCAGGAACGCTTCCACATGCTCCAACTTGAGGGGGAGTAAAGGAGAATAATCTCATATTAGCTTGATTAGCTTGATTTTAAGAGCTAAATTGATTGTTGTGCAGTATATAAAGGCATGCTTTGTCATTCTGTAAAGACACACGAATGAATACAATTCTTCATTTCTTTATGGTATCAGAGCCATCTTTCTAGCATAGGCATTTCTTTTCAATTTCTCAGTCATGGAAGACGAATCTGCAAGTTATGTTCATGGGGGTTTGGCGCCCGTTGCGAATGTTCAAAACATCGCAATTGACACCAAACTTCTTGGGAAGTAGAGAGGCCAATAATAAAGAAATGAAGAATTGTATTCATTCGTGTGTCTTTACAGAATGACAAAGCATGCCTTTATATACTGCACAACAATCAATTTAGATCTTAAAATCAAGCTAATCAAGCTAATATGAGATTATTCTCCTTTAAATAATGTATGGAAAGATTTCTTCGATAAGGGAGGAGAATTACCATGATAAAAGTAGTTGATCCTTCTTGAACCAAGCTTCATATTCCGGATTAGAAATATGCAAAATTTTAGCAGTAGGTGAGACAAGAGTTTTGGGAGGAGGAGATGATGTACCATCGATGTGTCCATGAAGATTTTGGTAATTCAAGATGGGTAAGAATTGAGTTTTCCACGCCGTGTAATTCTTAGAGGTAAGTTTAACAGAAAATGTATGAGTGGAGGTGACCAAACAAGGACTAATGGCGGCAACAATGGAGGTTGAAGAAGAAGACGCCATGGTGAAATGTTTTTAGATGATCGGTATAGGCTCTGATACCATGTAGAAACTTAGGATATTTGGAAAGATGTTCTTGTATATATGAATTGCATTTTACAGAGTACAATTTAGAGAACATAAGAGAGTGTACAAGGGCTATAAACTAGCTACAAGATAGAGATAAGAATATACAAGATAAGAAAAGAATATACAAGATAAGAGATAGAGGAGAAGAGTCCTGGATGAATAATACATGTGCTAACAAGAGTAACTTGTGTAATTTCTATTTTTGGACAAGTATCTAACTGATATTGCGTTCAGCCATTCTAATTTGATAATAATTGATGTGATTAAAACCTTTACAGTATCTTATGTTATAGTCTTATCATGGCCTGGACCATGAATAGGCCGGCCAAAGAGAGCAATTTTAGGGGAAAATATTGGATATAAAGCCGAAGGCAGAACAAATCCGACAACATGTATGGCATACTGGATTGGCCAAAATACTTGGCTATAGTATGATAACTGGATGCCTTAAGAAAGTCTCGGTGCAAAATTTTTGAAGTGAAATCTATATAATATATAATAAGCAAAACGAGAAAGACATTTATAACTTCTTTGCGCGACACATCATCGCTACTTTATATAACGCATCATCAAATCCTTATTTTAAGATTAATTATCTTATATATTGGTAAGTCTTATTTAATTTAAAAACTAATTCTAATCATTCAAAAATTCTACCTAATCAATATACTAATCTATTCAGACTTCTTTTTGACAATTATCTCCTTAAAATTTAAATACTAATTCTAATAATTCCAAAACTCTACTTTATCATTATATTAACTTAATAGGACTTAATATTGACTATGGTATCTTCAAAACTACTCTCTAATATGAATGTAAAAACTCATATATATAAAAAAACGAAAATAATACTTTTGATTTAGAAGAAAAAATTAATTTAAAAACTAATTCTAATTATTCTAAAACTCTACCTAATCAATATACTAATCTATTAAGACTTTATTTTGACAATTATGTCCTTCAAAGTATTGTATCTTCAAAAGTACTCTCTAATATTAATGTAATAATGAAATTAGTACTTTCGATTTAGAAAAAAAAATGATGTTATAATTAAGATTAAACAACATACGAGACTTACAAAAAAATAAAACAGTCGAACAATTGATTTGAATTTAGATAGGTACCTTATTTTTAAATTTGATTAATTTCACAAGAATAATGAGGGTTGTATATTTTAAAATCTAATTCCATACATTGGAGAACTCAACCTAATCCATACACTAATTTATTATGAATTAATTTTGACTATTGTATTATTAAAATCACTCTTTAATGTGAATATAAAAATTCATATATCGATAAAACGAAAGTAACATATTAGATTTGGAAGGAAAAAAATAACGTTCTAATTAAGTTGAATGTACTATGATTATTCATATATATTGACATATACGTAATATACATAAGACAGTCACTGTTAACAATAAATAATGTGATATATAAATTTAATAAACGAATTATAAATCAGCATTTTTAAATAAGAACTCACGATTACCTGGGTGGGACCCTCTTTTACTTGGACGAATAACCATCAAGATCAGTCTTGCACTTATAAGCGTATCAATCGGGGATTTTCAAATATTTAATGGATTTCTATGTTTCCCCAAGCTACTTTAACAAATCTGGGGATCCAATCATCTGATCATTACTTGATACTCAGCCATTTATTTCTAAACTACCAAGACCCAGGAGATTTGAAGCTATGTGGTTGAAACACCCCTTAGGTAAACCTACTATTTTTAAAGCTTGCCAACAAGTGGTTGAGGGCTCTCCACTCTACCAAGTGGCAACTTGGGGTGCCATCATGATGAAGGAGATAACGATTTGGAACAGAGAATGTTTTGGTCATCTACACACCCAAATCAAGGATGCCATTGCTCAGTTGAAACACTTCCAATCTCTACTCCCTAACGAAGAGGCCCAACAGATGGAACAATTTAATTGACACAGATTGAACTGGCTTATGGAATGTGAGGAAGTTTTCTGGGCTTAGAAAGCCAAGGCACAGTGGTTGAAGTTAGGTGACTGCAATACAAAGTTTTTCCGAAATTCTACAAAAATCCGACGTAACTGGAACCGTATAGCCACCCTTTACCGATGGGAGAAATATTACTCATACCTTGCATCAAACTATTGAGCTTTGTCTGGTCTCTCACTTCAAAAGTATTTTTTTCCCTTCAAACCCAACAACCAACCATCTACCAAATTCGACTATTGTGGAAGGTATTACAAATTGCCTTAATGATACACATATAAGTTTTTTGGCTAGACCCTTTACAACTTCAGAAGTTAAACACGCGCTTTTCCAAATAAAGCCTCTTAAAGCCCCTGTGTCGGATAGAATTCCTGCTCTTGTTTATCAACAATGTTGGGACTTTACGGAAAGACCCATCACTGCGGCTACTTTATTTTTCCTTAGATCGGTACATATGCTTCGGGTAACCAAAGAATCTTTTATTGTGCTTATTTAAAAATGCAAAAACCCTCAATCACCTAGTGATTTCAGATCGATCAGCTTTTGCAACACCATGTGTAAGATTATCTCCAAGGTTTTGGTAAATCGGAATCAAAGGATCTTTGGGTTACCTTATCTCCCAGTTCCAAAATGCTTTTGTTGGAAAAAGGCGTATTGTGGATAATATTCTCACTGCCCAAGAGTTAGCAAACAAAATCAGACTTGCTAAACAGACTAAGGGTATCCTGGGAGCTATCAAGATGGATATGAGTAAAGCATATGACCGGGTGAAGTGGAACTTCCTTGAAACAGTACTTAGGAAAATGTTATGACCGGGTGAAGTAGAACTTCCTTGAAACAGTACTTAGGAAAATGTTGTTTCCCGCACATCTCATACATCTTATCACGCAGTATGTGTCTATTGTTTCGTATGAAGTTGTAATCAATGGAACACAATCAAAACAATTTCATCCTAAGTGTGGTCTCAGGCAGTAGGATTCATTATCTCCTTATATGTTTATCTTATGTGCTGACTCTTCGTAGCACTAACGCAGGCCCAAGATATGTGCACGATTTCTGGTATCAAGGCTGGACTGAAAAGTCCTCCTATAAATCACCTCTTCTTTGCTGATGATGCCACGATATTTACAAAGATTACGCCATAATCTGTTGACTCGATTAAATCCATTCTGGAGCTTTATTGTTTGGAATCAGGCCAACAAATTAATTTCACCAAGTCCTCTGTCACTTTGAGTCCAAACGCCAGTCTGATTGATGCTAATCACGCGGCCCAGATTTTGGGGTTCAAATTAACAACAGCTTTTAGATCCTACTTGGGCACCACACTTGATTTATTTAGGGCTAATTACACCTATGTCCCTGAGATTAGGGTGTAATTACAGTCAAGGATACTAAGTTTCAAAAGGTATCAGTCGTGTCCTTCCGTCCCTCGTCTATTAAAAAACCGTACATTTTGATGACGTCATCCGTTATGTATTTTTAAAATACCAATACTGCCCTTGTACATTATTGAATAATTTTTCACTTCAGGCGCCAATTTGAAAATTAGGGTTTTGAACCCTAATTTGCACTATCACACACACTGATTGTATGTGTAAGAACTTAACGAATTAGGGTTTAAAAGTTTTCCTATGTTGCAATGGATACTTGGGAAAAGTAGGGTTTTTTTTTCCTAATTACACTATCACAGACCACTACCCTGCCGTCGCCGCCATCCCTCCATCCCCCCACCCCGCGCGCAGCCTCCTGCAGTGCTGATGGCCAGTGAAGCTGTCGTCGTGGCTAAGCGAGTCACGGCTGTACCGCAGTCGCGAAGTTGACGCCCCCTGCAGTGCTGATGGCCGGATATGTTGTCACGAAGTTGCCGGATCTGACATCCTCCCCGCCACCGCCGTCGCGGAAGTAACGGATCTGCTGTTACCGCCACAAAATCAACCCATTTTACACCCCCTAACACTGAAACCCCCCATCGAATCCGACGGCGGCCGAGGGTCTATCTTCGTGCATTCCGGTTGTGCCAGTACCGGTTCAGTATCCCTACTCATCGCCACCGCTAAATTGTGCGCCGTGTACGAATGGTTACATGTATCCTTTTGTGATGTCGGTTCGAGCAACGAGATTTCATTTTGAAATTTCTTTGTGATGCCTTCGATTTAGATTTGAATTGTGAGATACATGTTCATTTGGAAGAACATGAGACGGGTTGGTTTTGGTCCTTGCGTTATCCCTTTGTGATGCCAAATTAAGTTTCAAAACCCTAATTTTTAAATTAGGGTTGGATTTTGAAACCCTTATTTTTAAATCAGGGTTTCAAGTTCAGGGTTTCTAAACCTTAATTTTCAAAAATTAGGGTTTGATATCCTAATTTGAAGAGAGAAATTGGGGAAGAGATAACTGAATGGCATTTGAAAAATTAAGTTCCTAAATCATGGGCAATTTGGTCTTTTCGTTTCAAACCGTTATGTATTTGTATTTTCCGTTTGGTCAACGGGCATAAGTGTAATTTGTCCAAACTATTGTCCTTACATGTAATTATACCCTAACCTCAGGGATATATGTGTAATTACCCTATTTATTTACTTGAGTACTGCAACTCTACATTGAATTACAAGAGCTGAAGAAGAATGACTTGTCAATCTCTGGATATTTGCACAAGGCTAAGTCCTTATCTGATGAGCTAAGCGCTGCTGGAAAATCGGTATCCCCTGCCGAATTTAATGCAATTATTTATCGAAACATTTGTTATTGCAGCTCTCAATCTTCACCAAGAACCAGTCTCCTTTTATGAGCTACACGGTCAGTTGGTGGCACATGAAATTCTGCTGAAGCATTCCTTGGCTCCCACGGCAAACATCATTCTCCGAGGCTCTCTGCCCCTTCTTCCTACACCAACATCCTCATCCACTTTCAAGCCTCACCCTAATAACCAGCCCAACAATTTCTACAGCTGCGCAATCATGGTCCTTGCCAAATTTGTGGTTTGACTAATCATATTGCTCTCACTTGTCGCAGTCGCTATGCTCCAAGGTAGAAAACTCACTCTCCTCGCAATAGCAATTTTCAGAACCGCAATTTCAATGCTTCTACAAATTATTCTAATGTTGCGCCACCTCTCAATTGGTTTCCTGATACCACAGCCAATTATCATCTCACCCCGGATGTCAATGCTTTGAATGTTGTCAGTGAGTATAGGGTAATAATAACCTACATGTTGGTAATGGCCAAGGATTGTTGATAACTCATACTGGTAATGCCTCTATTCACTGTAACACTCGTAAGCTTGTGATCTACGTAATGTTATATGTGTCCCCAAAATTGTTAAAAACCTCATTTCTGTTCAAATATTTACGTTTGATAACTCTTGTTTCTTTGAATTTTGGCCTAACCACTTTGTGATCAAGGATCAACGCATCAAGAAGGTGTTGATGGAAGGGCCAAGTGAAGCTGGAAATATACTCGTTGCATCAACCAATGTTAGCTATGGCAGCTTCGGCACCATCTCTTGATGATTGGCACATGCGGCTAAGGCACTCCAATATTCAAAAACTAAATTCTTTGGTTAGAAAAAATTTGGTAGCTAGTTCTTCATCAACTATTTCTCCTTATTCTAGTTGTTTAATGGGCAAGATGTCTCGATTGTCTTTAGCTTCTATTGATCATCGTAGTTTAAAACCCTTTGATATTATTCATTCTGATGTTTGGGGACCTGCCCTGTTTTATCTCATTAAGGACATCGTTATTTTGTGTTATTTGTCGATGATTTTTCCCGTTTTACGTGGGTCTATTTTTTGAAGAATAAGAGTGATGTTTACTCGGTTTACTTGAATTCTGAAAGATTAATTGAAAGGCAATTTGGCACTCATATAAAAGCTTTTCATTCCGATTGGGGAGGGGAGTTTCAAAAACTGCGCCACTATTTCCAACTCAAAGGCATTACCCATCGTATTGCATGTCCTTATACCCATGAGCAAAATGGTGTTGCCGAACGAAAAATTCGACATCTTGTAGACACCACTTTAACGCTTCTTGCTCATGCACATTTGCCATTGAAATTTTGGAACTATTCTTTGGAACAAAGTGCCATGATTATCAATGTTATACCCAGTAATGTCATAAAAAATCAATCGCCTTATAAATTACTTTTTCAAAAGCCCCCAAATTATTTAGCTTTCAAACTTTTTGGCTGTGCCATTTTTCCATGGTTAAGACCTTACAACTCACAAAAATTTCAATTTCGTACTCAAAAATGCATTTATCTTGGCCATAGTCCCACCCATTCTGCATATCCATGTTTTGATAAATCCAATGGTCGAATTTATTTAGCTAGGCATGCTCAATTTCACGAGCATGAATTTCCCTATGATACCGCCCACCAATCATTCCCATTAGCTGTTGATTGTACCCCTTGGTTGAGCTTCTCTCATTCTGTCTCTCACTTGGACAGTCCATCAATATCAGGTTTGTCTCCTTCTCCATCTCCTTCTCATTCTCCTTTTATTTCTCCATCCCCAGTTTTTGTTTCTCATTCGCCCACCTCATCCCTTACTAACTCCAAAACTCCTTCTTCCACCTCCACTCCTAACCTCACCAAAACACTCTCTACAACATCACCACCATCTACTTCATGTAATTCTCCTATTTTATCACAACGACAACCACCGTCCTCTTCCTCAATCCAAGGCTTAAATTTAGTTGTTGACCTCACCAACTTTTCAAACTCATCCAAACCTACAGATCCCATCTTTCCATCCCTCACACATACCATGACTTTACGACCCTCAACCGTGAACAAAAGACAAGCCAACCTTGCCCAAACCAACCACAACTTTCTCTACATAGAACCCAAAACCGTAACTCAAGCTAAAAAATGTCAAGAGTGGCGTGATGCTATGCAGCATGAATTAAATGCACTCCTTCAAAATCACACATGGCAGTTGGTTCCTCGCCCTTCACACAAGAATATTATTGGGAATAAATGGGTCTTTCGTATAAAAAAAAATTCAGATGGTACGATCGATCGCCGTTTGGTGGCAACAGGGTATGCTCAGCAATCAGGTGTTGATCATCAGGAGACTTTCTCTCCCGTCATCAAATTCACAACCATTCGCACTGTTCTTACATTGGCCACTGTTCAGAATTGGCCTATTCGTCAGATTGATATATCCAAATCTTTCTTGCATGGATATTTGGCCGATGAAATTTATATGGAGCAGCCCATGGGTTATGTTGACAAGGATTTTCCCAATCATGTTTGCAAGCTTCAACGTTTTCTTTATGGTTTAAAACAAGCCCCTCGGGCTTGGTTTCATCGTCCCTCTGATTTCTTGTCCGATTGGGTTTTGTTCCATCCAAGGCTAATAGTTATGTATATATTCTTCACAAGGGCCGTATTCATTTTTATATCTTAGTCTATGTTGATGACATAGTCCTTACTTGTTCCGATCATACGAAGATGGAGTGGTTTCTTCCCTACAAGGAATAATGCTTTTAGCGACGGGAAAATTCTTCGCTAAAAGCCTAGATTCCGTCTCTAAAAGTTTTAGCGACGGAATCCCCGTCGCTGAAAGTCCTTCGTATAAAAGGCCGTTACTAAAAGTTTTGCGACGGAATTATAAAATCCGTCGTCTAATATATAACGTTTGGCGACGGATTTATTTCTAAATTAGCGACGGATATTCCGTCGCTAATTCTGTTTTGCATACTTTAATTTAAATTTTTTTTTTCGAAATTAGCGACGCGATAAACTTTTTAGCAAGGGAATTAATCCGTCGCTAAAACTCAATTTTTTTTTATTTTTTATTGCCCAAACCTGTAATAAAAAATTCAAACCAATTGGGTCACATCCTCCGTCAACAATCTCAATATCTCAAATGCACGATTAACAATCTAAAATCATCAATTAACAAATCATCGATCAATAATCACAAATATCAAATGCACAATTAACAACCTACAATTATCAAATAAATTGCAATTTTCAAATAACACAAAATTGTTCAAAATGTACATATCCGATGCGATTAATTTAAAATATTGTCTAATTACGGCTCAGAGTTCAATATTGGGGGAAATGTTTTTCACAAGTGCTTTGATCAAACACCAGCACTTGAAAACGCATTTGCCCCATGTGTTCAAAGATTACAAAGTCTCCTAGATAGAGGTCATGCTGCTGCACGAATTCTCTCCAACCCTCCTCGAAGCAAAGTTCCTCTTGGCCAAGCTTCTTCTTCAATTTAACAGGCCATGACCCCGCAAGTTGCTTCAAATCTCAATGTGGTATACAATCTGCAAAGTGCTACCGATATGGCCTAACATATTCATAATACAGTAAGACATGTAAGTTTTTAACCAAAGATAAAACTTTTAACACACACGAAAACACAGAGAAAGTAGGATGGCATACAAGTTATGTATGAAAACCAGGCATCATGACCTTGAAGAAGTGCCTGCTGACTGGAACGTCCCTGTTCACCGAAGCAGAAGCCATTTAACCTACTTTAACATGAAAAACCAATCGAGGATTATTCAATCGATGAGCATCAATTTCATAGCTGAATTAAATCTATCAAACTATGTTAAAGTGATGCTAAAAAAACAGATCCACAGTGAGTTGTAGCTAAAATGACTACCACAAAAATCTCAACTACGCACATCATCATTTCACCACCCAAATAGCCACATATACTGTTGAACGTCACTCACATATTACAAATAACAACCCCAAAAATCTCAAACCAATCACCGAATGAAACCTAACCCTAGTTCAAATCCAATCACTGGATCTCAACGAAGACAAAAAAAAAAACCACCAAAGTTCAAAGATTTGCTGCACTCAAACCATCTCTGGGCAATATGGAGTAATTATGGGATGACCAAGGGCTAATTAGGGCTAACTGGGTTATTAGGGTTAATTCCGATAGTCAGAGTTTAGCGTTATGGGTTTAATTAATCTAATTAGGATTTATTAAGATATGTTAGGGCTAATTAGTGTTAATGAGGAGTACCTTGGGCTAATTATAGGTAATTAGGGTTAATTATGACTAATTAGGGTTATTTAGTCATAATTAGGGTATAATTGTGCCGAGTAGTGTGGATTGGTCATAATTTGGGCTAATTAGGCTTAATTGGGTTATGTTAGGGCTGATTAGTGTTAATTAGGGCTAACTTGGGGTAATTACAGCTAATTTGATTTTCATTGGCCTCTTAGGGTTAATTAAAACTAATTAGGCTCGTTAGACACGTGTCCGACACCTACCGACACGTGTCCGAAACCTCCGGACACGTTCGAAGACATTGATTTATTTTTTAAATGCCGGATACCGTGTCCGTCACCCCTTGAAGAGGTGTCCACAAGTATAAAGCCAAAATGTGACATTTCGGTGTCGGTGTCGATCGAACGCGGTGTCCGTGACCTACCGACACCTCGACACCTCATCGACACATCCGGACACGTGTCGGACACCTCCGGATATGTGTCTGATACCTCTCAGCGGTGTCGGAAGGCATTGATTTATTTTTTAATTGCCGAACATTGTGTACCCATTGAAGAGGTGCCGGACACCGAACTAAGGGTGTCCACAAGTATGTTGCCAAAATATTGCATTTCGGTGTCGGCGTCGATCGAATGCAGTGTCCGTGTCCGTGTTACCTAACACGTATCTCAATCCAATTGGGTCCCATCCTCCGTCAACAATCTCAATTCTCAATTCTCCAATGCAATAAAAATTAATAAAAATCACAAATGCAATCCAATTGGGTCCCATCCTCCGTCAACAATCTCAATACCTCAAATGCTCAATGCAAAATTAACAATCTAAAATCATCAATTAACAACCAAAAATTAAGGTGCACAACCGCCAAGTGCACAAATAATCAGACTGCAAATTGTGCTATTAGGGAGGGAAGAGGAGGGAGGGGGGCGGGGGTGCTGCAAATTTTCAGATGGGAAGAATCGAATTCAAAACCTTGTGAAAATCAGATATCTGATAATACCATGAGAAGTTGCCATATGTTCTGAAAGCTTAAGGATTTAAACAATAGCTCAAGCATTGTATATCATGCATTAAGAAGTGTATGATCTTATTTTGGTGTTCTAATGAAATAGAGCATCATAAAAACAATACCGACGATCCTCATATGCATTCAAACAAATCTAATGTTTACTCTTTTGAAAACCTTGAAGTATTGCCACGTTCTCTTTTATTTTTAATTTTTACAATCTGTTAGAGAATACAAATGGGCTCCTTGATCACATTTATGAAGAGAGAGAGAGAGAGAGAGAGGGGGGGAGAGGGAGAGGGAGAGGGAGATATATATATATATATATAGTACTCCCACTTTTTGATAATTTTATACCCTCGACATTTTGTAAATTTCTAGACTAGTTATTGAGCATGTACACAGTGACTTGACGTTTGTGCTCTAATTTGACATATGTTTTACTGATAGATAATAGCTATTGATAGACAGTGACAAACAAGTCGAAGGGGCTCAAGGATAATCGTGGTAGCATAAAGTGGGAGTTGCACGATTGCTCAATACCTGCTCTTTCTTGGTTCCATATAAGTAAATCCATAAAAGTACATAACTGCTAATCTGGCTAAGATAGAGTAACATTAATAAAATGATCATACCCAGTCAATTGATCACCTAATTGCCTAAACTGTTGATCCGCTCAATGTACAGATAGAAGAAAATGAATAATAGGCCCTAAATCCAGTTCATGTAACTTATTTCTGTCAATTACCCACCGCGAAGATTCTTCTTCATTGTCCAAACAACCAAGATCATAAATCCTTAAGTACTTTTTATCCCTTTGATTTTTTTCAGACATTCTAGACAAGCATTTGAGCAATCATGTAAACATTGACTTACTAGTTGTTTCTGCCCTAATTTGACTAATATTTCATGCATCCATCATTACAGACTAAGTTCAGCCATTAGTTATTCAGATTATATGTCAGAAATTCGCAAAAAGTGAAGGGGGATAAAAGTTGCACGGGCATGATCCTAGTAGCAAAAGGTGTAAGGTGAAAGTTATTGCTCAATTACAACAATTACTACCCCTGTCAATCAATCTAAATTCACAAGTGCACTGAAATCAATAAATCCCAACCCCAGCAACGAACAATAAGAGAGACCCGAAAAAATTGGTAAGCATAAATTGGTAAGCATGCAGTGCATGCATAGATTGGTAAGCATACAGCAACAATAGCAAATTAATACAATCGAAAAGGAAATATAGCAAATTTTAACAATCGATTGTTAAGGTGGAAGGTAATTAACTTACCGGAGTTGGCCGGAGATCAAAGAAATTTTTTAGTAAGTGCAGTCGGAGTTGCAGACTACGCCGCCGGAGGTGGCGTGGCGTCGGCAGGAAGACTGGGGTGTCGCTGGAGGTGGGCTGCCGTAGAGGAAGTCGGTGAGAAATAATGAACAGAGAGAGAGAAACGGGAAAAAGAAGAGGAAGAAGGGGATCTGAGATTTAAGATAGGACTTTTAGCGACGGGACGACCCCGTCCGTAAAAGACACTTTTTACCGACATAATTTTTAGCTATGGAACTATTTCGTTGTTTAAATATTTTTTAAAATATCATCGAAAATTAAAAAAATTCTAAAAATTATTTAGCGACGGTAACATTTGTCGGTAAATATCCGTCGGTAAATGTTCATTGGCTAATTCTTTTACCGACGGATAATTCCGTCGGTAAAAAGTTTTAACGACGGGTGTTTTATCGACAATAAAACCCGTCGCTGAAATGTTTTTTAGCGACGGAATGGATTCCGTCGCTAAATCCATTTTTTCTTATAGTGCTTCATCAAGTTAAATTGGCTTTTTCGGTTCGTGATCTTGGACCTCTTCACTATTTTTTGGGAATACAAGTCAAACAGCTTTCAGATGGCATTCTTCTCACGCAAGAAAAGTATATTTAAGACTTGCTTAAGGAAACCAACATGGCTACCTCCAAGCCGTGCTCCACTCCTCTAGCCGTCTCACCGAATTTGAGTAAAATCATGGGTGTGTGGCTGTGAGCGCGTGCATTGTGTGTGGGTCGGGATGACTGACTGGGAGGAAGTGAGAGAGTGGGAGAGAGCGGGAGTTTCCTCAATAAAATTGGATTAAACTCTCCTAATCTGTTTCCAAGTAGAGCAGTAATCGGTTTCCTACTTCGCCACATAAAAAATTCTCTCTATAAAGGAGTCTGTGGTTACTGCAGTGACCACCCATTCTCTCTACAAATCTCACGCTTGTTTTTCTTTTCTAAACCCCACTAGACGTCCCTGCGGTGTCCTCTTCTTGTCAAATACTTTTCTTTCCGAAATCTGTCGTCTCTTTCCAAATTCTGTGAGTAAGAGGAAGGTGATATGGCTGACGTATATCAGCCTTCGGTCGCCCCTACTTGGACTCCGTCGTTGCCCTGTTATGGGGGTGTTAACCATAGGCAAATGCGAGTGGAACAACTGCCGCCAAGGAAGGTTACGCTGGTTCAGTGGCACCCTCCTTCGCCAGGTTTTCTTAAGCTCAACACGGACGGCAGTGCTTTCGGGCAACCAGGTCCTGCGAGTTATGGTGGGCTGATAAGGGGTGAAAAGGGGGAGTGGATATGTGGGTACGCCGGGAATATCGGAATTCGCACTAGTCTGACGGCTGAGATTTGCGGTATATACAAGGGTCTTTGTCTAATTCGAGAAAAGAATCTGTGTCGTGTGATGATAGAGACAGATTGTATGGCGGCGATCAGTCTCATTTCCTCGAGGGAAGAGGTAGACGACAAGCATCCGATGAAGAGGATCATTGACGAGTGCAGAGAAATAATGGCGAGTTGCGGCTGCTTTATGGTACATACAGTACGAGAGGGTAATTTTTGTGCGGATATGCTCGCGAAACTAGGGCACTGGCTGCAGAGTGACTATATTGAGTTGAGAGATCCTCCTCTAGAGGTGACTCCATATCTCTCGCGTGATGCTGTTGGGTTCAAGTATAAACGGCCTTTGCGACACTGCGCTCCGAAGTGAAAGAAGAAATATATAAGTGTACTGGGCTCATGAGTGGGTGATAATGGAAGCTTGAATTGAAGCAAGCTAGGACTTTGCAGCATTAACTTGACGCGTGGGACAGATTGGGCATTGGGGAGAACTGGCGGCGTATTACTTGTTCTCCGTTGTGGACATAATGCAGATACGTGACCTACATGTGCAGGAGGCTTTCTAAGTAGGAGGTTTATGGGGGCTTGTGAAGATGACTTTGCACTCTTGTTGTGTTTTTCTTTGTATACGTTTGTCGCCATTAACTTTGGCACTCGCCTTATTCTTTGTATACGTTTTGTGTAAGCAAAATCTCTTTAATAAAAGTAGCTATATTTTTTGTAAGACTAGTAAGAATCACGTGCTTTCCACGCAAATTATTGATTCAAAATAAAAAGGTTTTAGACCTTATTGAACAACACAGTGAAACTTAATTAACTAAATTACGAACTGCTAATCAAAGATTCGACGCACGAAATTAAAAGTTCATTGAATAAAACATGGCTTTTACATTCAAACTCGAATTGCTAATGTCAGTTACCACCAATATTTGTTACTATTTGTTATACTTGTTACTTTTGTCAAATCAAGTTGTTATTGTCACCCAAAGTACAGTTACATGATATATACTCAATTTCAAACATCTTACACAAGTATTTAATTCTCACCAAACACTACAAGTATCTCATTGAAGTAACAAAAGTAAAGAAAGTGTTCTAGAGATAATTTGACTCACACAAATTGTAATGTGAAGGGTATATATTGGAATTTCAAGTAATACTTTTTTGTGGCACGTATACAAGTCTAGGGAGCGAAACCGAGAAGAAGTTTGTATTATAACTAAGTGATATAAATAAAACTTTATAATTTGTAACCCAAGAAGTACCGTAGAAAGTAAAATATCTAATGGGAAGGAGATGTGATTACTAAATCTATAACAAACTTAATAAAAATGGAAGGAGTTAGGAGCTCAAATGATGCATCTTTGAAACCAAGAACAAATGAACTCAATAGATCTCGTAGGGCACTAAAAACTCACTTGCTTTGGCAACAAATCTAGTAACTATCTAAAGCTTTCAAGAATCTTCCTAAAATTTCTATGGTTCACTTTTAAAGTTTTTGTCATTTTTCCTATAAGCATCTTTACTAAAGTTGAAAATATCATCATTTAAATCCTTTGGTATCATTAGTTATCCCTCTTGTTTTTTTTTTTTAACAATTAGTGAAGAATTTACTTCGTCAATAAGCCAGAAAAAAACTCTTCTTTCGTTCCTCCTTTCTCTGTCTATGTCTCTTTGTATCACTCACTCCCTAACTCTTTTCTCGGTTCTCAGCTAAGAGCAACCATTTTTGCACCAAAATTAACGTGGTTTGGGTCAATAAAAGGGAAATTGAACTCACATTCTTGGTAAGTTCAGCTTATATTACCCCTACTATCATTTTCGTCACTTCATACAATTTCACAAGAATTTAATGAGTTATGTGGTACCATTAAAGGATTTCCATGGTATATATGTAACATCCTAGAATTATGGGAACGTTGGACACTCGCTCGATCACTTACACGAAGACAATAATACCCTTAACCTCATCAAATATAATACCGCAAACAGTCAGAGCAACTAAACCTAGTACTCTTAGCATACTATCATAATTGAAACGACAAGACTAAGTAAAAAAAAAAATTTAATAACAATATTAACCCACGTAGGGGTTCTAATGACCAGAACTACAACTAAATTTCTCTTTCCCTTGCTCGGATCTAATCCACACCCAATGCGATCTATTGTTGGTTATCACCTGCGGAAAGGAAGTCAAACGAGGGTGAGCTTATGAGAGCTCAGTAAGGGCGCTCAAAAATTTAGTAGAGGGATACGAACAATTCAGATATTTAGTACCATTGCAATATGGTGAAGATTCAACTCAATGCCATAAACTAGGTACAAATAAGAACACTTTTCAGATACGATGCAAACAATCACAGGTGTTATTGAACAAGAGCAATTGCAAAGCCACACATGCAATGCACATGCAATGCAGGGTAATCACTTTGCAAAACCACAAAGGCGATGCTCACTGACACTTGTAACTACATATGCATATTTACACCGGCTAGTCCATCAAGGTACTAGCCCACACCAATACACTGAATCCTCCAATACAAACCAACTCCCGCCAAAACACACCAATGCATAATCTCATGCCAATATATAGAAGGACAAAAATTCGATAATGCAACATGTTATTCAATGCTCGATGGATAATAATTAATGAGCACCGATAGGAGTTTCGGTAAACGTTATAACGCTCAATGAAAGATTTCTACGGTAAATAATGCAACTTTATCAAAATAACAGAATCGAAAAGAATAGCGATAACAAATCGGAAGAACATATGAAACAATTAAGAGGAGTTTGGTTCGGATGAAAATCCCTTACCTTATTCCGAAGCTAGTTATATCACTCGATCAACCAAAATCAGAGGTCCTCGGAGTAACCTAAGTTGGGGTAGCACAGATATCAGAACACCATCTCAACTACAATACAGTAAGACAAATACTAATTGCTTATATGGTGCTCATTCCTATTTTAAGAATAAGCCAATCTGCAACGGTTCGCACAAACAGCCCGAACTAGTTAAAAATCTTATATCACAACCCCAAGACTTAACCCCACCCCAAAATTCACAATAAAAATCTCATAAAATTGTTTTATAGTTTAAAACAGTATATATGATCAAAATACTAATTATCAACTTGCCACCTTAGGCCAGTTAGGAGAATTTTCCTTCCCCTAAGAATGCCATGCCATCCATTTGAGAAGTTTCCGGTTTCAGGAGTGAAGATAAAGTTTTGACGAGTACAATACTCACCTTGCATTACTCGAGCAAGAAGAGCTTCAGGGTTTACCATAATTCTCCATTCAATTTTGGAAAGCAAAGCTTGATTAAAGAGCCTAGTGTCTTTGAATCTAAGTCCACCAATGTTCAGTGGTCTATACAACGCGTGCCAATTTATCCAATGCATGCCACGGTTGTTATCGTTACCTGACCACCAAAACCTGTCCAGCAGGGATTCAATCGTTGGGCATACGTGGGCAGGAAAAAAACATACCTGCATATGGTAAATTAAGAGAAGCTTTATTCAGAAAAATCCCTTTCTAGCTTGCACATCGATTATGTCTTTGTCGATTAAGTCTCTAAAAAATTATTTTCTCTTCAAGTAAATAAATGGGGTAATTACACATATGTCCCTGAGGTTAGGGTATAATTACATGTAAGGACAATAGTTTGGAGAAATTACACTTATGCCCGTTGACCAAACGGAAAATACAAATACATAACGGTTTGAAACGAAAAGATCAAATTGCCCATGATTTAGGAACTTAATTTTTCAAATGCCATTCAGTTATCTCTTCCCCAATTTCTCTCTTCAAATTAGGATATCAAACCCTAATTTTTGAAAATTAAGGTTTACAAACCCTGAAATTGAAACCCTGATTTAAAAATTAGGGTTTCAAAATCCAACCCTAATTTAAAAATTAGGGTTTTGAAACTTAATTTGGCATCACAAAGGGATAAAGCAAGGACCAAAACCAGCCCGTCTTATGTTCTTCCAAATGAACATGTATCTCACAATTCAAATCTAAATCGAAGGCATCACAAAGAAATTTCAAAATGAAATCTCGTTGCTCGAACCGACATCACAAAAGGATACATGTAGCCATTCGTACACGGCGCACAATTTAGCGACGGCGATGAGTAGGGATACTGAACCGGCACTGGCACAGCCGGAATGCACGAAGATAGACCCCCGGCCGCCGTCGAATTCGATGGGGGGCTGCGGTGTCGGGGGGGTGTAAAATGGGTTGATTTTGCGGCGGTAACAGAAGATCTGTTACTTCCGCGACGGCGGTGGCGGGGAGGATGTCAGATCCGGCAACTTCGTGACAACATATCCGGCCATCAGTACTGCAGGGGGCGTCAACTTCGCGATTGCGGTACAGCCGTGACTCGCTCAGCCACGACGACAGCTTCACTGGCCATCAGCACTGTAGGAGGCTGCGCGCGGGATGGGGGGATAGAGGGAGGGAGGCGACGGCAGGGTAGTGGTCTGTGATAGTGTAATTAGGAAAAAAAACCCTACTTTTCCCAAGTATCCATTGCAACATAGGAAAACTTTGAAACTCTAATTCGTTAAGTTCTTACACATACAATCAGTGTGTGTGATAGTGCAAATTAGGGTTCAAAACCCTAATTTTCAAATTGGCGCCTGAAGTGAAAAATTATTCAATAATGTACAGGGGCAGTATTGGTATTTTAAAAATACATAACGGATGACGTCATCAAAATGTACGGTTTTTTAATAGACGAGGGAAAGAAGGACACGACTGATACCTTTGAAACTTAGTGTCCTTGACTGTAATTACACCCTAATCTCAGGGACATAGGTGTAATTAGCCCTAAATAAATCAAGTGTGGTGCCCAAGTAGGATCCAAAAGCTGTTGTTAATTTGAACCCCAAAATCTGGGCCGCGTGATTAGCATCAATCAGACTGGCGTTTGGACTCAAAGTGACGGAGGACTTGGTGAAATTAATTTGTTGGCCTGATACCAAACAATAAAGCTCCAGAATGGATTTAATCGAGTCAACAGATTATGGCGTAATCTTTGTAAATATCGTGGCATCATCAGCAAAGAAGAGGTGATTTATAGGAGGACTTTTCAGTCCAGCCTTGATACCAGAAATCGTGCACATATCTTGGGCCTGCATTAGTGCTGCGAAGAGTCCTTCAGCACATAAGATAAACATATAAAGAGATAATGAATCCCATTGCCTGAGACCACACTTAGGATGAAATTGTTTTGATTGTGTTCCATTGATTACCACTTCATACGAAACAATAGACACATACTGCATGATAAGATGTATGAGATGTGCGGGAAACAACATTTTCCTAAGTACTATTTCAAGGAAGTTCTACTTCACCCGGTCATAACATTTTCCTAAGTATTGGTTCAAGGAAGTTCCACTTCACCCGGTCATATGCTTTACTCATATCCATCTTGATAGCTCCCAGGATACCCTTAGTCTGTTTAGCAAGTCTGATTTTGTTTGCTAACTCTTGGGCAGTGAGAATATTATCCACAATACGCCTTTTTCCAACAAAAGCATTTTGGAACTGGGAGATAAGGTAACCCAAAGATCCTTTGATTCCGATTTACCAAAACCTTGGAGATAATCTTACACATGGTGTTGCAAAAGCTGATCGATCTGAAATCACAAGGTGATTGAGGGTTTTTGCATTTTTAAATAAGCACAATAATATATTCTTTGGTTACCTGAAGCATATGTACCGATCTAAGGAAAAATAAAGTAGCCGCAGTGATGGGTCTTTCCGTAAAGTCCCAACATTGTTGATAAACAAGAGCAGGAATTCTATCCGACACAGGGGCTTTAAGAGGCTTTATTTGGAAAAGCGCGTGTTTAACTTCTGAAGTTGTAAAGGGTCTAGCCAAAAAACTTATATGTGTATCATTAAGGCAATTTGTAATACCTTCCACAATAGTCGAATTTGGTAGATGGTTGGTTGTTGGGTTTGAAGGGAAAAAAATACTTTTGAAGTGAGAGACCAGACAAAGCTCAATAGTTTGATGCAAGGTATGAGTAATATTTCTCCCATCGGTAAAGGGTGGCTATACGGTTCCAGTTACGTCGGATTTTTGTAGAATTTCGGAAAAACTTTGTATTGCAGTCACCTAACTTCAACCACTGTGCCTTGGCTTTCTAAGCCCAGAAAACTTCCTCACATTCCATAAGCCAGTTCAATCTGTGTCAATTAAATTGTTCCATCTGTTGGGCCTCTTCGTTAGGGAGTAGAGATTGGAAGTGTTTCAACTGAGCAATGGCATCCTTGATTTGGGTGTGTAGATGACCAAAACATTCTCTGTTCCAAATCGTTATCTCCTTCATCATGATGGCACCCCAAGTTGCCACTTGGTAGAGTGGAGAGCCCTCAACCACTTGTTGGCAAGCTTTAAAAATAGTAGGTTTACCTAAGGGGTGTTTCAACCACATAGCTTCAAATCTCCTGGGTCTTGGTAGTTTAGAAATAAATGGCTGAGTATCAAGTAATGATCAGATGATTGGATCCCCAGATTTGTTAAAGTAGCTTGGGGAAACATAGAAATCCATTAAATATTTGAAAATCCCCGATTGATACGCTTATAAGTGCAAGACTGATCTTGATGGTTATTCGTCCAAGTAAAAAAGGGTCCCACCCAGGAATCGTGAGTTCTTATTTAAAAATGCTGATTTATAATTCGTTTATTAAATTTATATATCACATTATTTATTTTTAACTGTAACTATCTTATGTATATTACGTATATGTCAATATATATGAATAATCATAGTACATTCAACTTAATTAGAACGTTATTTTTTTCCTTCCAAATCTAATATGTTATTTTCGTTTTATCGATATATGAATTTTTATATTCACATTAAAGAGTGATTTTAATAATACAATAGTCAAAATTAATTCATAATAAATTAGTGTATTGATTAGGTTGAGTTCTCAAATGTATGGAATTAGATTTTAAAATATACAACCCTCATTATTCTTGTGAAATTAATCAAATTTAAAAATAAGGTACCTATCCAAATTCAAATCAATTCTTCGATTGTTTTTATTTTTTTGTAAGTCTCATATGATGTTTAATCTTAATTATAACATCATTTTTTTTTTTTCTAAATCGAAAGTACTACTTGCATTATTACATTAATATTAGAGAGTACTTTTGAAGATACAATACTTTGAAGGACATAATTGTCAAAATAAAGTCTTAATAGATTAGTATATTGATTAGGTAGAGTTTTAGAATAATTAGAATTAGTTTTTAAATTAATTTTTTCTTCTAAGTAGAACGGGTAGAACGGGGATAACGCCATGAAATGGGTGAAGATCCACTAAGTGGGTATACAAAGTCAAAACGTGTCATTGATCTAAGTGGGTATAGAATTAGTTTTTAAATCAAGCCTGGATGATCAGACGGATGCAAGTAGAACGGGGATTTGGTGTCAATTGCGATGTTTTGAACATTCGCAACGGGCGCCAAACCCCCATGAACATAACTTGCAGATTCGTCTTCCATGACTGAGAAATTGAAAAGAAATGCCTATGCTAGGAAGATGGCTCTGATACCATAAAGAAATGAAGAATTGTATTCATTCGTGTGTCTCTACAGAATGACAAAGCATGCCTTTATATACTGCACAACAATCAATTTAGATCCATAGTCTCGCGTTCAAAGAAACAATCCATAGTCTCACGTTCCACCGCTGAGGCAGAATACAGGGCAATGGCCACCACCAAGTGGGTATACAAAGTAAAAAACGTGTCAAAAAATTAATAGCACGTTTTTTCTTCTACTTGCATCCGTCTAAGTGGATCTTCACCCATTTCCTGGCGTTCAAAGAAACAATCCATAGTCTCGCGTTCCACCGCTGAGGCAGAATACAGGACAATGGCCACCACTGCAAGTGAGATTATTTAGCTTCTTCGACTCCTCTCTGATTTATGGGTCTCTCATCAAAATCCAGTTTCTTTATTTTGTGACAATCAGGCCGCATTACACATTGTGGCCAACCCAGTGTTCCACGAGCGCACAAAGCACATTGAAACAGACTGTCATTTTGTTCGGCACCATACTCAGTCAAAAGTTTTATTACCTCGACCAATTTCGTCTCAGTATCAGCTTGCAGACATTTTCACCAAGGCACTTGGTCAGGAACGCTTCCACATTTTACTGGGCAAGTTGGGCATTTCAAATAGCCATGCTCCAACTTGAGGGGGAGTAAAGGAGAATAATCTCATATTAGCTTGATTTTAGCTTGATTTTAAGATCTAAATTGATTGTTGTGCAGTATATAAAGGCATGCTTTGTCATTCTGTAAAGACACACGAATGAATACAATTCTTCATTTCTTTATGGTATCAGAGCCATCTTTCTAGCATAGGCATTTCTTTTCAATTTCTCAGTCATGGAAGACGAATCTGCAAGTTATGTTCATGGGGGTTTGGCGCCCGTTGCGAATGTTCAAAACATCGCAATTGACACCAAACTTCTTAGGAAGTAGAGAGGCCAATAATAAAGAAATGAAGAATTGTATTCATTCGTGTGTCTTTACAGAATGACAAAGCATGCCTTTATATACTGCACAACAATCAATTTAGATCTTAAAATCAAGCTAATCAAGCTAATATGAGATTATTCTCCTTTAAATAATGTATGGAAAGATTTCTTCGATAAGGGAGGAGAATTACCATGATAAAAGTAGTTGATCCTTCTTGAACCAAGCTTCATATTCCGGATTAGAAATATGAAAAATTTTAGCAGTAGGTGAGACAAGAGTTTTGGGAGGAGGAGATGATGTACCATCGATGTGTCCATGAAGATTTTGGTAATTCAAGATGGGTAAGAATTAAGTTTTCCACGCCGTGTAATTCTTAGAGGTAAGTTTAACAGAAAATGTATGAGTGGAGGTGACCAAACAAGGACTAATGGCGGCAACAATGGAGGTTGAAGAAGAAGACGCCATGGTGAAATGTTTTTAGATGATCGGTATAGGCTCTGATACCATGTAGAAACTTAGGATATTTGGAAAGATGTTCTTGTATATATGAATTGCATTCTACAGAGTACACATTTGAGAGAACATAAGAGAGTGTACAAGGGCTATAAACTAGCTACAAGATAGAGATAAGAATAAACAAGATAAGAAAAGAATATACAAGATAAGAGATAGAGGAGAAGAGTCCTGGCTGAATAATACATGTGCTAACAAGAGTAACTTGTATAATTTCTATTTTTGGACAAGTATCTAACTGATATTGCGTTCAGCCATTCTAATTTGATAATAATTGATGTGATTAAAACCTTTACAGTATCTTATGTTAGAGTCTTATCATGGCCTGGACCATGAATAGGCCGGCCGAAGAGAGCAATTTTATGGGAAAATATTGGATATAAAGCCGAAGGCAGAACAAATCCGACAACATGTATGGCATACTGGATTGGCCAAAATACTTGGCTATAGTATGATAACTGGATGCCTTAAGAAAGTCTCGGTGCAAAATTTTTGAAGTGAAATCTATATAATATATAATAAGCAAAACGAGAAAGACATTGATAACTTCTTTGCGCGACACATCATCGCTACTTTATATGACACATCATCAAATCCTTATTTTAAGATTAATTATCTTATATATTGGTAAGTCTTATTTAATTTAAAAACTAATTCTAATCTTTCAAAAATTCTACCTAATCAATATACTAATCTATTCAGACTTCTTTTTGACAATTATCTCCTTAAATTTTAAATACTAATTCTAATAATTCCAAAACTCTACTTTATCATTATATTAACTTAATAGGACTTAATATTGACTATGGTATCTTCAAAACTACTCTCTAATATGAATGTAAAAACTCATATATATAAAAAAACGAAAATAACACTTTTGATTTAGAAGAAAAAATTAATTTTAAAACCAATTCTAATTATTCTAAAACTCTACCTAATCAATATACTAATCTATTAAGACTTTATTTTGACAATTATGTCCTTCAAAGTATTGTATCTTAAAAAATACTCTCTAATATTAATGTAATAATGAAAGTAGTACTTTCGATTTGGAAAAAACAAATGATATTATAATTAAGATTAAACAACATACGAGACTTACAAAACATTAAAAACAATCGAACAATTGATTTGAATTTGGATAGGTACCTTATTTTTAAATTTGATTAATTTCACAAGAATAATGAGGGTTGTATATTTTAAAATCTAATTCCATACATTGGAGAACTCAACCTAATCAATACACTAATTTATTATGAATTAATTTTGACTATTGTATTATTAAAATCACTCTTTAATGTTGTTACGAAATCGGTCTAGATAAATATGTATAGAACACGATAACCAAATAAGAAAACACAAGAAATATGAGAGAACTCAAATCCACTTTGCACAAGTCAGATTTACAACACTCCCTCACGTGTATCTCTCAACTGTTTTCCTACTCAAAGAAGGACTCTTCTTTCTTTGCCTATCCAAAGAAAGACTATCCTCTCTTTCCTACTCAGAGAAGGACTCTTCTCTCTTGGCCTACTCAAAGAAGGACTCTCCTCTCTTGGCCTACTCAAAGAAGGACTCTTCTCTCTTGCCCTACTCAAAGAAGGACTCTCCTCTCTTGCCTACTCCAAGAAGGACTATTCTCTCTTACCCTTAAACATAACACAAGACACCTTACTTATACTTGGAGAAAGCAGTGATCTTCTCTCTCCAAGCAATGTGGGACAAGATGTCTTATATACTAAGGGCCAAGTTGCAACCTTCTTTGAGTAACCGATGTGGGACATAAATACAAGACATATATCAACAAATGTGAATATAAAAAATCATATATCGATAAAACGAAAATAACATATTAGATTTGGAAGGAAAAAAATAACGTTCTAATTAAGTTGAATGTACTATGATTATTCATATATATTGACATATACGTAATATACATAAGACAGTCACTGTTAAAAATAAATAATGTGATATATAAATTTAATAAACGAATTATAAATCAGCATTTTTAAATAAGAACTCACGATTACCGGGGTGGGACCCTCTTTTACTTGGACGAATAACCATCAAGATCAGTCTTGCACTTATTAGCGTATCAATCGGGGATTTTCAAATATTTCATGGATTTCTATGTTTCCCCAAGCTACTTTAACAAATCTGGGGATCCAATCATCTGATCATTACTTGATACTCAGCCATTTATTTCTAAACTACCAAGACCCAGGGGATTTGAAGCTATGTGGTTGAAACACCCCTTAGGTAAACGTACTATTTTTAAAGCTTGCCAACAAGTGGTTGAGGGCTCTCCACTCTACCAAGTGGCAACTTGGGGTGCCATCATGATGAAGGAGATAACGATTTGGAACAGAGAATGTTTTGGTCATCTACACACCCAAATCAAGGATGCCATTGCTCAGTTGAAACACTTCCAATCTCTACTCCCTAACGAAGAGGCCCAACAGATGGAACAATTTAATTGACACAGATTGAACTGGCTTATGGAATGTGAGGAAGTTTTATGGGCTTAGAAAGCCAAGGCACAGTGGTTGAAGTTAGGTGACTGCAATACAAAGTTTTTCCGAAATTCTACAAAAATCCGACGTAACTGGAACCGTATAGCCACCCTTTACCGATGGGAGAAATATTACTCATACCTTGCATCAAACTATTGAGCTTGTCTGGTCTCTCATCTACCAAATTCGACTATTGTGGAAGGTATTACAAATTGCCTTAATGATACACATATAAGTTTTTTGGCTAGACCCTTTACAACTTCAGAAGTTAAACACGCGCTTTTCCAAATAAAGCCTCTTAAAGCCCCTGTGTCGGATAGAATTCCTGCTCTTGTTTATCAACAATGTTGGGACTTTACGGAAAGACCCATCACTGCGGCTACTTTATTTTTCCTTAGATCGGTACATATGCTTCGGGTAACCAAAGAATCTTTTATTGTGCTTATTTAAAAATGCAAAAACCCTCAATCACCTAGTGATTTCAGATCGATCAGCTTTTGCAACACCATGTGTAAGATTATCTCCAAGGTTTTGGTAAATCGGAATCAAAGGATCTTTGGGTTACCTTATCTCCCAGTTCCAAAATGCTTTTGTTGGAAAAAGGCGTATTGTGGATAATATTCTCACTGCCCAAGAGTTAGCAAACAAAATCAGACTTGCTAAACAGACTAAGGGTATCCTGGGAGCTATCAAGATGGATATGAGTAAAGCATATGACCGGGTGAAGTGGAACTTCCTTGAAACAATACTTAGGAAAATGTTATGACCGGGTGAAGTAGAACTTCCTTGAAACAGTACTTAGGAAAATGTTGTTTCCCGCACATCTCATACATCTTATCACGCAGTATGTGTCTATTGTTTCGTATGAAGTTGTAATCAATGGAACACAATCAAAACAATTTCATCCTAAGTGTGGTCTCAGGCAGTGGGATTCATTATCTCTTTATATGTTTATCTTATGTGCTGAAGGACTCTTCGCAGCACTAACGCAGGCCCAAGATATGTGCACGATTTCTGGTATCAAGGCTGGACTGAAAAGTCCTCCTATAAATCACCTCTTCTTTGCTGATGATGCCACGATATTTACAAAGATTACGCCATAATCTGTTGACTCGATTAAATCCATTCTGGAGCTTTATTGTTTGGAATCAGGCCAACAAATTAATTTCACCAAGTCCTCTGTCACTTTGAGTCCAAACGCCAGTCTGATTGATGCTAATCACGCGGCCCAGATTTTGGGGTTCAAATTAACAACAGCTTTTAGATCCTACTTGGGCACCACACTTGATTTATTTAGGGCTAATTACACCTATGTCCCTGAGATTAGGGTGTAATTACAGTCAAGGACACTAAGTTTCAAAGGTATCAGTCGTGCCTTCTGTCCCTCATCTATTAAAAAACCGTACATTTTGATGACGTCATCCGTTATGTATTTTTAAAATACCAATACTGCCCTTGTTCATTATTGAATAATTTTTCACTTCCGGCGCCAATTTGAAAATTAGGGTTTTGAACCCTAATTTGCACTATCACACACACTGATTGTATGTGTAAGAACTTAACGAATTAGGGTTTAAAAGATTTCCTATGTTGCAATGGATACTTGGGAAAAGTAGGGTTTTTTTTTCCTAATTACACTATCACAGACCACTACCCTGCCGTCGCCGCCATCCCTCCATCCCCCCACCCCGCGCGCAGCCTCCTGCAGTGCTGATGGCCAGTGAAGCTGTCGTCGTGGCTGAGCGAGTCACGGCTGTACCGCAGTCGCGAAGTTGACGCCCCCTGCAGTGCTGATGGCCAGATATGTTGTCACGAAGTTGCCAGATCTGACATCCTCCCCGCCACCGTCGTCGCGGAAGTAACGGATCTGCTGTTACCGCCACAAAATCAACCCATTTTACACCCCCCGACACCGCAGCCCCCCATTAAATCCAACGGCGGCCGGGGGTCTATCTTCGTGCATTCCGGTTGTGCCAGTGCCGGTTCAGTATCCCTACTCATCGCCGCCGCTAAATTGTGCGCCGTGTACGAATGGTTACATGTATCCTTTTGTGATGTCGGTTCGAGCAACGAGATTTCATTTTGAAATTTCTTTGTGATGCCTTCGATTTAGATTTGAATTGTGAGATACATGTTCATTTGGAAGAACATGAGACGGGTTGGTTTTGGTCCTTGCGTTATCCCTTTGTGATGCCAAATTAAGTTTAAAAACCCTAATTTTTAAATTAGGGTTGGATTTTGAAACCCTTATTTTTAAATCAGGGTTTCAAGTTCAGGGTTTCCAAACCTTAATTTTCAAAAATTAGGGTTTGATATCCTAATTTGAAGAGAGAAATTGGGGAAGAGATAACTGAATGGCATTTGAAAAATTAAGTTCCTAAATCATGGGCAATTTGGTCTTTTCGTTTCAAACCGTTATGTATTTGTATTTTCCGTTTGGTCAACGGGCATAAGTGTAATTTGTCCAAACTATTGTCCTTACATGTAATTATACCCTAACCTCAGGGATATATGTGTAATTACCCCATTTATTTACTAGAGTACTGCAACTCTACATTGAATTACAAGAGCTGAAGAAGAATGACTTGTCAATCTCTGGATATTTGCACAAGGCTAAGTCCTTATCTAATGAGCTTAGCGCTGCTGGAAAACCGGTATCCCCTGCCGAATTTAATGCAATTATTTATCGAAACATTGGTTATTGCAGCTCTCAATCTTCACCAAGAACCAGTCTCCTTTTATGAGCTACACGGTCAGTTGGTGGCACATGAAATTCTGCTGAAGCATTCCTTGGCTCCCACGGCAAACATCATTCTCCGAGGCTCTCTGCCCCTTCTTCCTACACCAACATCCTCATCCACTTTCAAGCCTCGCCCTAATAACCAGCCCAACAATTTCTACGGCTGCGCAATCATGGTCCTTGCCAAATTTGTGGTTTGACTAATCATATTGCTCTCACTTGTCGCAGTCGCTATGCTCCAAGGTAGAAAACTCACTCTCCTCGCAATAGCAATTTTCAGAACCGCAATTTCAATGCTTCTACAAATTATTCTAATGTTGCGCCACCTCTCAATTGGTTTCCTGATACCACAGCCAATTATCATCTCACCCCGGATGTCAATGCTTTGAATGTTGTCAGTGAGTATATGGGTAATAATAACCTACATGTTGGTAATGGCCAAGGATTGCAGATAACTCATACTGGTAATGCCTCTATTCACTGTAACACTCGTAAGCTTGTGATTTACGTAATGTTATATGTGTCCCCAAAATTGTTAAAAACCTCATTTACGTTCAAAGATTTACGTTTGATAACTCTTGTTTCTTTGAATTTTGGCCTAACCACTTTGTGATCAAGGATCAACGCATCAAGAAGGTGTTGATGGAAGGGCCAAGTGAAGCTGGAATATACTCGTTGCATCAACCAATGATAGCTATGGCAGCTTCGGCACCATCTCTTGATGATTGGCACATGCGGCTAAGGCACTCCAATATTCAAAAACTAAATTCTTTGGTTAGAAAAAATTTGGTAGCTAGTTCTTCATCAACTATTTCTCCTTATTCTAGTTGTTTAATGGGCAAGATGTCTCGATTGTCTTTAGCTTCTATTGATCATCGTAGTTTAAAACCCTTTGATATTATTCATTCTGATGTTTGGGGACCTGCCCTGTTTTATCTCATTAAGGACATCGTTATTTTGTGTTATTTGTCGATGATTTTTCCCGTTTTACGTGGGTCTATTTTTTGAAGAATAAGAGTGATGTTTACTCGGTTTACTTGAATTCTGAAAGATTAATTGAAAGGCAATTTGGCACTCATATAAAAGCTTTTCATTCCAATTGGGGAGGGGAGTTTCAAAAACTGCGCCACTATTTCCAACTCAAAGGCATTACCCATCGTATTGCATGTCCTTATACCCATGAGCAAAATGGTGTTGCCGAACGAAAAATTCGACATCTTGTAGACACCACTTTAACGCTTCTTGCTCATGCACATTTGCCATTGAAATTTTGGAACTATTCTTTGGAACAAAGTGCCATGATTATCAATGTTATACCCAGTAATGTCATAAAAAATCAATCGCCTTATAAATTACTTTTTCAAAAGCCCCCAAATTATTTAGCTTTCAAACTTTTTGGCTGTGCCATTTTTCCATGGTTAAGACCTTACAACTCACAAAAATTTCAATTTCGTACTCAAAAATGCATTTATCTTGGCCATAGTCCCACCCATTCTGCATATCCATGTTTTGATAAATCCAATGGTCGAATTTATTTAGCTAGGCATGCTCAATTTCACGAGCATGAATTTCCCTATGATACCGCCCACCAATCATTCCCATTAGCTGTTGATTGTACCCCTTGGTTGAGCTTCTCTCATTCTGTCTCTCACTTGGACAGTCCATCAATATCAGGTTTGTCTCCTTCTCCATCTCCTTCTCCTATTATTTCTCCATCCCCAGTTTTTGCTTCTCATTCGCCCACCTCATCCCTTACTAACTCCAAAACTCCTTCTTCCACCTCCACTCCTAACCTCACCAAAACACTCTCTACAACATCACCACCATCTACTTCATGTAATTCTCCTATTTTATCACAACGACAACCATCGTCCTCTTCCTCAATCCAAGGCTTAAATTTAGTTGTTGACCTCACCAACTTTTCAAACTCGTCCAAACCTGCAGATCCCATCTCTCCACCCTTCACACACACCATGACTTTACGACCCTCAACCGTGAACAAAAGACAAGCCAACCTTGCCCAAACCAACCACAACTTTCTCTACATAGAACCCAAAACCACAACTCAAGCTAAAAAATGTCAAGAGTGGCGTGATGCTATGCAGCATGAATTAAATGCACTCCTTCAAAATCACACATGGCAGTTGGTTCCTCGCCCTTCACACAAGAATATTATTGGGAATAAATGGGTCTTTCATATCAAATAAAAATCAGATGATACGATCGATCGCCATTTGGTGGCAACAGGGTATGCTCAGCAATCAGGTGTTGATCATCAGGAGACTTTCTCTCCCGTTGTCAAATTCACAACCATTCGCACTGTTCTTACATTGGCCACTGTTCAGAATTGGCCTATTCGTCAGATTGATATATCCAAATCTTTCTTGCATGGATATTTGGCCGATGAAATTTATATGGAGCAGCCCATGGGTTATGTTGACAAGGATTTTCCCAATCATGTTTGCAAGCTTCAACGTTTTCTTTATGGTTTAAAACAAGCCCATCGGGCTTGGTTTCATCGTCCCTCTGATTTCTTGTCCGATTGGGTTTTGTTCCATCCAAGGCTAATAGTTCTGTATTCATTCTTCACAAGGGCCGTATTCACTTTTATATCTTAGTCTATGTCGGTGACATAGTCCTTACTTGTTCCGATCATACGAAGATGGAGTGGTTTCTTCCCTACAAGGAATAATGCTTTTAGCGACGGGAAAATTCTTCGCTAAAAGCCTAGATTCCGTCTCTAAAAGTTTTAGCGACGGAATCCCCGTCGCTGAAAGTCCTTCGTATAAAAGGCCGTTACTAAAAGTTTTGCGACGAAATTATAAAATCTGTCGTCTAATATATAACGTTTGGCGACGGATTTATTTCTAAATTAGCGACGGATATTCCGTCGCTAATTCTGTTTTACGAATTTTTTTTTATAATTAAATTTTTTTTTACGAAATTAGCGACGGGATAAACTTTTTAGCAAGGAAATTAATCCGTCGCTAAAAGTCATTTTTTTTTATTGCCCAAACCTGTAATAAAAAATTCAAACCAATTGGGTCACATCCTCCGTCAACAATCTCAATATCTCAAATGCACGATTAACAATCTAAAATCATCAATTAACAAATCATCGATCAATAATCACAAATATCAAATGCACAATTAACAACCTAAAATTATCAAACAAATTGTCAAAGTTCAAATAACACAAAATTGTTCAAAATGTACATATCCGATGCGATTGTCTAATTACGGCTCAGAGTTCAACATTGGGGAAATGTTTTTCACAAGTGCTTTGATCAAACACCAGCACTTGAAAACGCATTTGCCCCATGTGTTCAAAGATTACAAAGTCTCCTAGATATAGGTCATGCTGCTCCACGAATTCGTTCCAACCCTCCTCGAAGCAAAGTTCCTCTTGGCCAAGCTTCTTCTTCAATTTAACAGGCCATGACCCCTTGCGGCTGGTTAAAGTTGCTTCAAATCTCAATGTGGTATATAATCTGCAAAGTGCTACTGATATGGCCTAACATATTCATAACACAGTAAGACATGTAAGTTTTTAACCAAAGATAAAACTTTTAACACACACGAAAACACAGAGAAAGTAGGATGGCATACAAGTTATGTATGAAAACCAGGCATCATGACCTTGAAGAAGTGCCTGCTGACTGGAACGTCCCTGTTCACCGAAGCAGAAGCCATTTAACCTACTTTAACATGAAAAACCAATCGAGGATTATTCAATCGATGAGCATCAATTTCATAGCTGAATTAAATCTATCAAACTATGTTAAAGTGATGCTAAAAAAACAGATCCACAGTGAGTTGTAGCTAAAATGACTACCACAAAAATCTCAACTACGCACATCATCATTTCACCACCCAAATAGCCACATATACTGTTGAACGTCACTCACATATTACAAATAACAACCCCAAAAATCTCAAACCAATCACCGAATGAAACCTAACCCTAGTTCAAATCCAATCACTGGATCTCAACGAAGACAAAAAAAAAAAAACCACCAAAGTTCAAAGATTTGTTGCACTCAAACCATCTCTGGTTAATATGGAGTAATTATGGGATGACCAAGGGCTAACTGGGTTATAAGGGTTAATTACGATAGTCAGAGTTTAGTGTTATGGGTTTAATTAATCTAATTAGGATTTATTAAGATATGTTAGGGCTAATTAGTGTTAATGAGGAGTACCTTGGGCTAATTATAGGTAATTAGGGTTGATTATGACTAATTAGGGTTATTTAGTCATAATTAGGGTATAATTGTGCCGAGTAGTGTGGATTGGTCATAATTTGGGCTAATTAGGCTTAATTGGGTTATGTTAGGGCTGATTAGTGTTAATTAGGGCTAACTTGGGGTAATTACAGCTAATTTGATTTTCATTGGCCTCTTAGGGTTAATTAAAACTAATTAGGCTCGTTAGACACGTGTCCGACACCTACCGACACGTGTCCGAATCCTCCGGACACGTCCGAAGACATTGATTTATTTTTTAAATGCTGGATACCGTGTCCGTCACCCCTTGAAGAGGTGTCCACAAGTATAAAGCCAAAATGTGACATTTTGGTGTCGGTGTCGATCGAACGCAGTGTCCGTGACCTACCGACACCTCGACACCTCATCGACACATCTGGACACATGTCGGACACCTCCGGACATGTGTCTGATACCTCTCAGCGGTGTCGGAAGGCATTGATTTATTTTTTAATTGCCGAACATTGTGTACCCATTGAAGAGGTGCCGGACACCGAACTAAGGGTGTCCACAAGTATGTTGCCAAAATATTGCATTTCCGTGTCGGCGTCGATCGAATGCAGTGTCCGTGTCCGTGTTACCTAACACGTATCTCAATCCAATTGGGTCCCATCCTCCGTCAACAATCTCAATTCTCAAATGCAATAAAAATTAATAAAAATCACAAATGCAATCCAATTGGGTCCCATCCTCCGTCAACAATCTCAATACCTCAAATGCTCAATGCAAAATTAACAATCTAAAATCATCAATTAACAACCAAAAATTAAGGTGCACAACCGCCAAGGCACAAATAATCAGACTGCAAATTGTGCTATTAGGGAAGGACTAGGGGGGAGGGGGGCGGGGGTGCTGCAAATTTTCAGATGGGAAGAATCGAATTCAAAACCTTGTGAAAATCAGATATCTGATAATACCATGAGAAGTTGCCATATGTTCTGAAAGCTTAAGGATTTAAACAATAGCTCAAGCATTGTATATCATGCATTAAGAAGTGTATGATCTTATTTTGGTGTTCTAATGAAATAGAGCATCATAAAAACAATACCGACGATCCTCATATGCATTCAAACAAATCTAATGTTTACTCTTTTGAAAACCTTGAAGTATTGCCACGTTCTCTTTTATTTTTAATTTTTACAATTTGTCAGAGAATACAAATGGGCTCCCCGATCACATTTATGAAGAGAGAGAGAGAGAGGGGGGCGGGAGAGGGAGAGAGAGAGGGAGAGGGAGAGGGAGATATATATATATATATATATATATATATATATATATATATATATATATATATATAGTACTCCCACTTTTTGATAATTTTATACCCTCGACATTTTGTAAATTTCTAGACTAGTTATTGAGCATGTACACAGTGACTTGACGTTTGTGCTCTAATTTGACATATGTTTTACTGATAGATAATAGCTATTGATAGACAGTGACAAACAAGTCGAAGGGGCTCAAGGATAATCGTGGTAGCATAAAGTGGGAGTTGCACGATTGCTCAATACCTGCTCTTTCTTGGTTCCATATAAGTAAATCCATCAAAGTACATAACTGCTAATCTGGCTAAGATAGAGTAACATTAATAAAATGATCATACCCAGTCAATTGATCACCTAATTGCCTAAACTGTTGATCCGCTCAATGTACAGATAGAAGAAAATGAATAATAGGCCCCAAATCCAGTTCATGTAACTTATTTCTGTCAATTACCCACCGCGAAGATTCTTCTTCATTGTCCAAACAACCATGATCATAAATCCTTAAGTACTTTTTATCCCTATGATTTTTTTCAGACATTCTAGACAAGCATTTGAGCAATCATGTAAACATTGACTTACTAGTTGTTTCTGCCCTAATTTGACTAATATTTCACGCATCCATCATTACAGACTAAGTTCAGCCATTAGTTATTCAGATTATATGTCAGAAATTCGCAAAAAGTGAAGGGAGATAAAAGTTGCACGGGCATGATCCTGGTAGCAAAAGGTGTAAGGTGAAAGTTATTGCTCAATTACAACAATTACTATCCCTGTCAATCAATCTAAATTCACAAGTGCACTGAAATCAATAAATCCCAACCCCAGCAACGAACAATAAGAGAGACCCGAAAGAATTGGTAAGCATAAATTGGTAAGCATACAGTGCATGCATAGATTGGTAAGCATACAGCAACAATAGCAAATTAATACAATCGAAAAGGAAATATAGCAAATTTTAACAATCGATTGTTAAGGTGGAAGGTAATTAACTTACCGGAGTTGGCCGGAGATCAAAGAAATTTTTGAGTAAGTACGGCCGAAGTTGCAGACTACGCCGCCGGAGGTGGCGTGGCGTCGGCAGGAAGACTGGGGTGTCGCCGGAGGTGGGCTGCCGTAGAGGAAGTCGGTGAGAAATAACGAACAGAGAGAGAGAAACGGGAAAAAGAGGAGGAAGAAGGGGATTTGAGATTTTAGATACGACTTTTAGCGACGGGACGACCCCGTCGGTAAAAGACACTTTTTACCGACATAATTTTTAGCGACGGAACTATTCCGTTATTTAAATATTTTTTAAAATATCATCGAAAATTAAAAAAATTCTAAAAATTATTTAGCGACGGTAACATTTGTCGGTAAATATCCGTCGGTAAAAGTTCATTGGCTAATTCTTTTACCGACGGATAATTCCGTCAGTAAAAAGTTTTAGCGACGGGTGTTTTATCGACAATAAAACCCGTCGCTGAAATGTTTTTTAGCGACGGAATGGATTCCGTTGCTAAATCCGTCTTTTCTTGTAGTGCTTCATCAAGTTAAATTGGCTTTTCCGGTTCGTGATCTTGGACCTCTTCACTATTTTTTGGGGATACAAAGTCAAACAGCTTTCAGATGGCATTCTTCTCACGCAAGAAAAGTATATTTAAGACTTGCTTAAGGAAACCAACATGGCTACCTCCAAGCCGTGCTCCACTCCTCTAGCCGTCTCACCGAATTTGAGTAAATCATGGGTGTGTGGCTGTGTGCGCGTGCATTGTGTGTTGGTCGGGATGACTGACTGGGAGGAAGTGAGAGAGTGGGAGAGAGCGGGAGTTTCCTCAATAAAATTGGATTAAACTCTCCTAATCTGTTTCCAAGTAGAGCAGTAATCGGTTTCCTACTTCGCCACATAAAAAATTCTCTCTATAAAGGAGTCTGTGGTTACTGCAGTGACCACCCATTCTCTCTACAAATCTCACGCTTGTTTTTCTTTTCTAAACCCCACTAGACGTCCCTGCGGTGTCCTCTTCTTGTCAAATACTTTTCTTTCCGAAATCTGTCGTCTCTTTCCAAATTCTGTGAGTAAGAGGAAGGTGATATGGCTGACGTATATCAGCCTTCGGTCGCCCCTACTTGGACTCCGTCGTTGCCCTGTTATGGGGGTGTTAACCATAGGCAAATGCGAGTGGAACAACTGCCGCCAAGGAAGGTTACGCTGGTTCAGTGGCACCATCCTTCGCCAGGTTTTCTTAAGCTCAACACGGACGGCAGTGCTTTCGGGCAACCAGGTCCTGCGAGTTATGGTGGGCTGATAAGGGGTGAAAAGGGGGAGTGGATATGTGGGTACGCCGGGAATATCGGAATTCGCACTAGTCTGACGGCTGAGATTTGCGGTATATACAAGGGTCTTTGTCTAATTCGAGAAAAGAATCTGTGTCGTGTGATGATAGAGACAGATTGTATGGCGGCGATCAGTCTCATTTCCTCGAGGGAAGAGGTAGACGACAAGCATCCGATGAAGAGGATCATTGACGAGTGCAGAGAAATAATGGCGAGTTGCGGCTGCTTTATGGTACATACAGTACGAGAGGGTAATTTTTGTGCGGATATGCTCGCGAAACTAGGGCACTGGCTGCAGAGTGACTATATTGAGTTGAGAGATCCTCCTCTAGAGGTGACTCCATATCTCTCACGTGATGCTGTTGGGTTCAAGTATAAACGGCCTTTGCGACACTGCGCTCCGAAGTGAAAGAAGAAATATATAAGTGTACTGGGCTCATGAGTGGGTGATAATGGAAGCTTGAATTGAAGCAAGCTAGGACTTTGCAGCATTAACTTGACGCGTGGGACAGATTGGGCATTGGGGAGAACTGGCGGCGTATTACTTGTTCTCCGTTGTGGACATAATGCAGATACGTTGTGGACATGTGCAGGAGGCTTGCTAAGTAGGAGGTTTATGGGGGCTTGTGAAGATGACTTTGCACTCTTGTTGTGTTTTTCTTTGTATACGTTTGTCGCCATTAACTTTGGCACTCGTCTTATTCTTTGTATACGTTTTGTGTAAGCAAAATCTCTTTAATAAAAGTAGCTATATTTTTTGTAAGACTAGTAAGAATCACGTGCTTTCCACGCAAATTATTGATTCAAAATAAAAAGGTTTTAGACCTTATTGAACAACACAGTGAAACTTAATTAACTAAATTACGAACTGCTAATCAAAGATTCGACGCACGAAATTAAAAGTTCATTGAATAAAACATGGCTTTTACATTCAAACTCGAATTGCTAATGTCAGTTACCACCAATATTTGTTACTATTTGTCATACTTGTTACTTTTGTCAAATCAAGTTGTTATTGTCACCCAAAGTACAGTTACATGATATATACTCAATTTCAAACATCTTACACAAGTATTTAATTCTCACCAAACACTACAAGTATCTCATTGAAGTAACAAAAGTAAAGAAAGTGTTCTAGAGATAATTTGACTCACACAAATTGTAATGTGAAGGGTATATATTGGAATTTCAAGTAATACTTTTTTGTGACACGTATACAAGTCTAGTTAGCGAAACCGAGAAGAAGTTTGTATTATAACTAAGTGATATAAATAAAACTTTATAATTTGTAACCCAAGAAGTACCGTATAGAAAGTAAAATATCTAATGGGAAGGAGTTGTGATTACTAAATCTATAACAAACTTAATAAAAATGGAAGGAGTTAGGAGCTCAAATGATGCATCTTTGAAACCAAGAACAAATGAACTCAATAGATCTCGTAGGGCACCAAAAACTCACTTGCTTTGGCAACAAATCTAGTAACTAGCTAAAGCTTTCAAGAATCTTCCTAAAATTTCTATGGTTCACTTTTAAAGTTTTTGTCATTTTTCCTATAAGCATCTTTACTAAAGTTGAAAATATCATCATTTAAATCCTTTGGTATCATTAGTTATCCCTCTTTTTTTTTTTTTTTTTAACAATTAGTGAAGAATTTACTTCGTCAATAAGCTGGAAAAAAAAAACTCTTCTTTTGTTCCTCCTTTCTCTGTCTATGTCTCTTTGTATCACTCACTCCCTAACTCTTTTCTCGGTTCTCAGCTAAGAGCAACCATTTTTACACCAAAATTAACGTGGTTTGGGTCAATAAAAGGGAAATTGAACTCACGTTCTTGGTAAGTTCAGCTTATATTACTCCTACTATCATTTTCGTCACTTCATACAATTTCACAAGAATTTAACTTTTAGATTGGATTAAAATTCATGGTTCACATAGATAGAAATGTTTTAGTGGGTAACCCAAGATATGATCAACTGTTGTTCCTATAATATGAGTAGAGAAAACAAACACACACCATAAGATTGTGCTAGATTTATTAATATGGCTACGTTCTCAATCACCAATTTACGACTCCAGCATTTATCAATAGTTTATTATGGAAATCCCCAACTCTTACTTTGTCATTCTTACAGTCTCATATATCTCTCAATATCCACGGGAAAATATACATAGAATAACCCGAGGGCACACAAGTATGTCGCCAAAATATTGCATTTCAGTGTCGGCGTCGATCGGACGCAGTGTTCGTGTCCGTGCTACCTAACACGTATCTCAATCCAATTGGGTCCCATCCTCCATCAACAATCTCAATTCTCAAATGCAATAAAAATTAATAAAAATCACAAATGCAATCCAATTGCGTCCCATCCTCCGTCAACAATCTCAATATCTCAAATGCTCAATGCAAAATTAACAATCTAAAATCATCAATTAACAACATAAAATTAAGGTGCACACCCGTCAAGTGCACAAATAATCAGATTGCAAATTGTGTTATAGGGGAGGGGGGAGGGGGGGTGCTGTAAATATTCAGGCGGGAAGAATCGAATTCAAAACCTTGTGAAAATCAAATATTTGATAATACCATGAGAAGTTACCATATGTTCTGAAAGCTTAAGGATTTAAACAATTGCTCAAGCATTGTATATCATGCATTAAAAAGTGTATGATCTTATTTTGTTGTTCTAATGAAATAGAGCATCATAAAAACAATACCGACGATCCTCATATGCATTCAAACAAATCTAATGTTTACTCTTTTGAAAACCTTGAAGTATTGTCACGTTCTCTTTTATTTTTAATTTTTACAGTCTGTCAGAGAATACAAATGGGCTCCCTGATCACATTTATGAAGAGAGAGAGAGAGAGAGGGACAGATATATATATATATATATATATAGTACTCCATCTTTTTGATAATTTTATACCCTCGACATTTTGTAAATTTCTAGACTAGTTATTGAGCATGTACACAGTGACTTGACGTTTGTGCTCTAATTTGACATATGTTTTACTGATGGATAATAGCTACTGATAGACCACAAACAAGTCCAAGGGCCTCAAGTATAATCGTGGTAGCATAAAGTGGGAGTTGCACGATTGCTCAATACCTGCTCTTTCTTGGTTCCATATAAGTAAATCCATCAAAATACAGAACTGCTAATCTGGCTAAGATAGAGTAACATTAATAAAATGATCATACTCAGTCAATTGATCACCTAATTGCCTAAACTGTTGATCCGCTCAATGTACAGATAGAAGAAAATGAATAATAGGCCCTAAATCCAGTTCATGTAACTTATTTCTGTCAATTACCCACCGCGAAGATTCTTCTTCATTGTCCAAACAACCAAGATCATAAATCCTTAAGTACTTTTTATCCCTTTGATTTTTTCAGACATTCTAGACTAGCATTTGAGCAATCCTGTAAACATTGACTTACTAGTTGTTTCTGCCCTAATTTGACTAATATTTCACGCATCCGTCATTACAGACTAAGTTCAGCCATTAGATATTCAGATTATATGTCATAAATTCGCAAAAAGTGAAGGGAGATAAAAGTTGCACGGGCATGATCCTGGTAGCAAAAGGTGTAAGGTGAAAGTTATTGCTCAATTACAACAATTACTACCCCTGTCAATCAATCTAAATTCACAAGTGCACTAAAATCAATAAATCCTAACCCCAGCAAGGAATAATAAGAGAGACCTGAAACAATTGGTAAGCATACAGTGTATGCATAGATTGGTAAGCATACAGCAACAGTAGCAAATTAATACAATCGAAAAGGAAATATAGCAAATTTAAACTATCGATTGTTAAGGTGGAAGGTAATTAACTTACCGGAGTTGGCCGGAGATCAAAGAAACTTTTGAGTAAGCGCGGCCGGAGTTGCAGACTACGCCGCCGGAGGTGGCGTGGCGTCGGCAGGAAGACTGGGGTGTCGCCGGAGGTGGGCTGCCGTAGAGGAAGTCGGTTAGAAATAATTAACAGAGAGAGAAAAACGGGAAAAAGAAGAGGAAGAAGGGGATCGGGAGAAAAACGGGAAAAAGAAGAGGAAGAAGGGGATCTGAGATTTAAGACAGGACTTCTAGCGACGGGACGACCCCGTTGGTAAAAGACACTTTTCACCGACGGAATTTTTAGCGACATAACTATTCCGTCGCTTAAATATTTTTTAAAAATCATCGAAAATTAAAAAATTCTAAAAAATATTTAGCGACGGTAACATTTGTCGGTAAATATCCGTCGGTAAAAGTCCGTTGGCTAATTCTTTTACCGACGGATAATTCCGTCGGTAAAAAGTTTTAGCGACTGGTGTTTTATCGACGATAAAACCCGTCGCTTAAATGTTTTTTAGCGACGGAATGGATTTCGTCGCTAAATCCGACATTTCTTGTAGGGCTTCATCAAGTTAAATTGGCTTTTTCCGGTTCGTGATCGTGATCTTGGACCTCTTCACTATTTTTTGGGCGTACAAGTCAAACAACTTTCAGATGGCATTCTTCTCACCCAAGAAAAGTATATTTAAGACTTGCTTAAGGAAACCAACATGGCTACCTCCAAGTCGTGCTCCACTCCTCTAGCCGTCTCACCGAATTTGAGTAAAAGCTTGGGTGTTTTACTGCCAGAACAATAACGGCAAGTAATTGGGGCACTTCAGTATCTCACTCTCACACGGCGTGACATAGCTTTTGTTGTTAATAAGCTAGCTCAATTTATGCACTGTGCAACTGATGTACATTGGCAAGCGGCAAAGCGTTTACTTCGTTACCTACGTGGGACTTCGGCTATGGGCTTATTCGTTACAAAGAATTCCTCTTTTCAGTTACAATGTTTTTCCGATAGTGATTGGGCAGGTTGTCCTGACGATCGCTGTTCTACGGGTGGTTACTTGGTTTATTCGGGCAAGAATCTTATTTCTTGGTCTTCTAAGAAGCAGCCCACGGTGGCACGAAGCTCTACTGAAAGTGAGTATAAGGCCCTTGCAAATGTCACTGCCGAAATTATGTGGCTTGGTTCTTTATTGACTGAACTTGGTGTTCACAAGGCTCTACCTGCCTTATTGTGGTGTGACAATATTGGTGCGATTTATTTGTCTAGCAATCCTATTTTTCAAGCTCGAACCAAACATGTGGAGCTTGACTATCACTTTGTTCGGGAGCAAGTTACGTTGGGCAACTTGGTCGTTCGTTTCATTTCTAGTGCTGATCCATTGGCGGATATCCTCACTAAGCTGTCACGCCCCAAAAACGGAAGCCGTGACTGCAATCAAAATTTCTTGATATACCGCTGTAATTCTAGTGATAACGGTATAACAGAGCAACTAACTCCTCTAACATAAAATATCTCCATAAAACAAAAATCTAATGCAATCCGTTCTCTTGAAAAATTCATTACAAAACAAATTTACTAAACGCAGCTGCTAAACCAATCATATGAAATCAATTCTATCAAATTACCCACTTTTGGGTAAAGTTCTCAAAACAAACTGCAATCTAATTAACTAAGAAGGAATCTCAAAGCTCCAACGCCGTCACACGGGATCCTTAGTCACTTTCATGACCTGTGGCAAGGGGCAAAGTAGAGTGAAATGGTGAGCTCAAATAGCTCAGTAAGGTACAAAAACGACAAGATATCAAAGCAACAACTAACAGAGTCAAACATCAATACTTGATGGAATGGGTAAACCAAATTCTTATATCGAATGCCAAAACAAACGTGATTAAGCATTAACCCTAAACATATAAATAATATGCCGGGAACGCTACACAACAAAACATACGATGACTATGTTGGTCATAAGACCCAAACGTCGAACCAAACGTACAAATATCAAACATGTGCTACCGGTAGCATGCTAAGCATCTATTAATCGCCAGCATATAATCAAACGTGTGTCCAAAGGACCCTCTCAAATTTGAGAGTTGTTCAAACATAGTCATTAGCCATCGTCAATTGACGAGCACCGTAAGAAAGGTTCAAAGAGATTAAAGCCACTTGACTCTGAAATTTGATTGAAACGGGATACGCTAACAGAAGTAGTACAAAATTACGAAAGATAGCAAATGTTGCCAATTGGGCAGTATACCCAAGAACTAGCAAAGCACACAGTGTATATGCATTTGCAACCGAACACTAACCGGACCGCAATGGAAATAAACAAACCATGAAGAGGTGATTTAGGACAAAGAAGATTACCACCACCTAGAACAAGAAGAAACTAGACCTTATTCTAAGGCTTGGTTGTATTAAAAATTAAAGAAGACAAAAGACTCGAAGTTTTACAGTAAACATGTGTAACAAAAGCACCAAAGTAACTAGAATGCTGCTTAGAAAGCGTAAGTATGAAGCCACTAGTAATTTATGAGGCATTGAGACAGTCCAATGGTTTCAAAGGAATGCTTTGGAGTGAATTAAATTCAAAGCATAGAAATGCACTAGAACTCAGCTACTAAGGGGCCGTTTGACACTCTTTTTCTCTTCTCTTTTTAGGCCTGTTTTTTTGTTTTTTGGAAAAGAGCAAGAATCCAACCTGTTTGGTATGGCTTTGCCTTTTCAAAAAAGGCCCAGCTCTTTTAAAAGAGGGGCCGTTTCTAAAAAGGGGCCAAAGCTCTTTCCTCTTCCTCTTTTTTTCAGATTCACGCGGGCCTGAGGAACCCATTTAATGAGGTTGAGGGTTCAAGCCAAGGCAGCAACAAAAAATGCTTGTTATTACTTGCTGGTATAAAACCCAAAAAAACTCTTTTTTCCTTTCCATCTCTTTCACCTTGCTCTACCGCCCACAATGCCTCCATCGCCCCCAACGGCCAACGCCTCCATCGCCGTGACTCAGCAGCCCAACGCCTCCATCGCCTCCACCGGCCACCGGTCACCGCCACGATCTTGTAGCGCATCCATCTTGCAGCGCCGCCGCCGCCATCTCCTTTATTTGTGCCGCCGCCGTCCCGATCTTGCAGCGCCGCACCGTTCACCAACTGACCCAGCAGCCCACCGCCTCCATCGCCTCCACCGGCCACTCTTCGGTCCCAAGATGAACATAACCGTTGGAGATGGTTGCGCCCAATACATGGGAATTGACAAATGGGTTGCCGTAGGTTGGGGATGGGTCTCGTGGGTGTAGGTTGTTGTGGTTGTGATGGATTTACATCGGCAAATGGTTGCCTTCGTGGCCGGCGGTGGTGGGTTGGCGTGATGGACAGATTTGATTCGTGGCCGGCGATGGTGGGTTGGCGTGATGGACAGATTTGATTCGTGCGGTGGTGCTCTAGGTGGCGGACAGATTTGTGGGTTGCCGTAGGTTGTTGTGCGGTGGTGGGTGTTGCGAGTTGCCGGCGGTGATGGGCATATATTAATTATGTTTAATTACATCGGCAAATGGTTGTTGCGCGGTGGTGTGTCTTGACGTCGGTGGTCAATCTACACTTGTTTAGGATTAAAATGAGCTAATGTTGGTTTAATTATGTTTAATAATGTTGGTTGTTATTCATTGATTATTTGTAAGACATTGTAACATGATTGCTTAATTACCTTTAATAATGTTCAATTATGTAAAAATGTATATTTAAAAAAATAAACCCAAAGAGTTGTCCTGTCAAACGCTTGCTCTTTTCTGTTTTTTGAAAAAAAAAACTCTGTCAAACAGCCACCAGTTTTTTAAACTGGTAAAAAAAAAAACCAGAACTCTTTTCTTTTTTTTTAGAAAAAAAACTGAAAACTGAAAGCCATACCAAACAGACCCTAAGCTGTACAGTTGTGGAAAAGAGTAGCATGAAGGCATGTTTACTAACCCAAAAACAAAGAACACTGCCAAAGGAATAAGGCATTAACAATAGCTGAAAAAAACCTTGCTGCCAACAAGCCACGAAACAGAAATTTTAGAGGAGATGGTGAACTGAACATGGAAGACATTCTAACGCCCATGTTGCAGCTTTTGGCCATCTACGAGTTTGTGAATTTTAATGTTATGAGGACTTGAGCAAAACCTACAGCTTGTAAAATCTAAGTGATACGAAATGAAGAAGAAACAACAAGTCCACAAGCTGAAAAGGAACAGAGCAATAGTTTACCACAAGTGGGGCTGTTTCAACAAAGCAACCACTTCTCCTTGAAATGGTCTCAAGTACCAAGACTCACCATGAGCAATAGCAATAAAAGAAAGAACAAGGATATGGAATAAGATGAAAGTGCACGAATATGTGGATTCTATGGCAAATACTTGTGCTGTAACCAAGAACAGGTAACAACCATCAAAAGCCACGGTCAAAAGATTAATCCAAAGACTAATTTCAACAATCAGTAATTCAACAATTAAATGCTTAGGGATAAATTGGATTAAAGATCCAGAACCAATTTAATTGGATAAGACTCCATCTACAGATTGAATTGTGTTATGGAAAAACCCTTACCACAGCAAAGAAAGGCAAAAAATCCCTTACCTTATACAAGCAAATTCGCGAATTCTCGATGCCCCAAGCTACGCTACTTGATTACGCCGAAATTCTCTAAAGGAACAAGAAGTTTACTGCCAAAAATTGAGAAGAGAGTGGGAGGGCCGGCTACCAAAGAAGGAAGAGGAGGCTGGAGAAAAATATGTTATTTAAATGACACCCTAGCTGGCTAATTACACAAAGCCCCTCAAACTTTAGCCTCTTATTCAAAAGGCACCAAAACTTTTATAATATTGCAAAAAGACCACAAACTTGCTTATTTAGCTATTTACTTATTTATTCATTTTAAAGTGATAGAAAATTATTAAAATATGGGGTATTACATAAGCCCCTTGGTACTCGTCCTTTTCATGCTTTGCGGCACAAGCCTCGGCTTCATTGCCTTTCACCATCAGCTTGAGGGGGGGTGGTAGCACATGTATTATTCATCTAGGACTCTTCTCCTCTATCTCTTATCTTGTATATTCTTATCTTATCGTGTATATTCTTATCTCTATCTTGTAGCTAGTTTATAGCCCGAGTACACTCTCTTGTGTTCTATAAATTGTACTCTGTAAAATGCAATTCATATATACAAGAACATGTTTCCAAATATCTTAAGTTTTCACAACTCTTAGGCCACCATAAGATCGAAAATAGAATACATCTTATATTTTAGTTCGAGGGATATAATTGTATTATATTGACTGCCTTGCCGGCAACGTATCAATTGTTAGATGGAAATCCATTTCTAAATTTACACTGTAGGGTGCACTGGATATGGTCTTTTACGTATCTTATATTTGCTTCTTGCGAGGTAAACGTGATTGAGTAATTTGATTGTGCAGTTATGGTAAAGAAAAGATGTATTTGATGGTGGATTGGCATGAAATATGGATAGGTTTGAACAGTATCTTAACACGACTACTTCTAATCCTTTTTCTATTTTAAATGGCTTGCAATCATTGTTCTTTTAGTTATGGTGTTCTCTGATAAGACATAGGGATCATCTCCGAAGATGAGATATAAAGCACGTGGTTGACAGTTTTTGCGTCACCGACCTCTAGGATGGTTGCATTTGCATCAACTTAGTGTATTTTGTATAGCAAAAATATATGTACTTAGGATATATGTCAAGCGTTTTTGCCATGTAGTTAAGTTCTGACTTTGTAATCAACTAAATTTTTGTCATGGAGAGAATTAGTTTTATTTGTGAAATGAAGACTTATTTCTGTTATTTGACGCTAAAATTATAGGCCAAATATCGTTAGAATGTGATGCTCATCGACCAAAGGATTCGTCTTTAAGGGATAACAAGTAATGACGAATCTTTTCATCATTGAATGTAGTTTTCAAAGATGAAGCCAAGATGTCAACGAAAAAATTGTGATGAGCAAGGATTTACCGGCTAAAATAAGCTCGTCAGGAAATGCCACTGTTCTCGACGAAACCAGGATGTCAAGGAACCAATTGTCACGAGCAAAGATTTGCTGACGAACTTATGTTTGTCAAGAATTCCACCATTATCGACGAAAGCAAGATGTTAGGGAAACAATTGTCATGAGCAAAGATTTGCTAACGAACATTTTGTTCGTCAAGAATTCCACCATTCTGGATGAAGCCAATACGCCAAGGACAAAATTGTGACAATCAGCACTTCGTATTTCGTAAAAAAATAAACCATTCTTAATGAACTTGGACATGCATCCACAAACTAAAGACAACTATATCAATGAATAGCTTCGTCGTTAAATGAGCGGCACTTGTTGACGAAGTTAAAAATAGACAATGAACCTATTTTTTAACAACGAACACAGATGTTTGTCAGCAAAGAGCTTTCTTGACGACGTGTCCTTGACGAACAGGGACAAAAATTTTCATGCCTAGATCTGTGTCAATCATTTTACTGGTATCCATTTTACCAATACATATTTTGACCCAATAATAACCACTAGGAAGACCTTACCATGGGTTGGTGGCTTTCTTCGTGAATGTACTATTTGAAGTCCCAACATATATATAACTTAATAAAGACTTAAAAGTTTGCGACACATATATCCTTTGCAAGTCCTTCTGGCTTGCAAGGGTCGCTAAAAGGTGTTAAAGTTGCAACAATTTTATCCCTATTAAATGCAAAAAGTGCTTCACATTTTAGCAACAGATTTTGTCAAAAGTGTTGCTAAAAGTCTTTCACTGTTAGAATTGTTTATGTGTGTGTGTGTGTGTGTATTCGTGTGTGTATCTAGTGTGTGTTGGTGTGTGTGCACGCAGTGTCTGTGAGTGTGTGGCTGTGTGCGCGTGCATTGTGTGTGGGTCGGGATGACTGACTGGGAGGAAGTGAGAGAGTGGGAGAGAGCGGGAGTTTCCTCAATAAAATTGGATTAAACTCTCCTAATCTGTTTCCAAGTAGAGCAGTAATCGGTTTCCTACTTCGCCACATAAAAAATTCTCTCTATAAAGGAGTCTGTGGTTACTGCAGTGACCACCCATTCTCTCTACAAATCTCACGCTTGTTTTTCTTTTCTAAACCCCACTAGACGTCCCTGCGGTGTCCTCTTCTTGTCAAATACTTTTCTTTCCGAAATCTGACGTCTCTTTCCAAATTCTGTGAGTAAGAGGAAGGTGATATGGCTGACGTATATCAGCCTTGGGTCGCCCCTACTTGGACTCCATCGAGGACTCCGTCGTTGCCGTGTTATGGGGGTGTTAACCATAGGCAAATGCGAGTGGAACAACTGCCGCCAAGGAAGGTTACGCTGGTTCAGTGGCACCCTCCTTCGCCAGGTTTTCTTAAGCTCAACACGGACCGCAGTGCTTTCGGGCAACCAGGTCCTGCGAGTTATGGTGGGCTGATAAGGGGTGAAAAGGGGGAGTGGATATGTGGGTACGCCGGGAATATCGGAATTCGCACTAGTCTGACGGCTGAGATTTGCGGTATATACAAGGGTCTTTGTCTAATTCGAGAAAAGAATCTGTGTCGTGTGATGATAGAGACAGATTGTATGGCAGCGATCAGTCTCATTTCCTCGAGGGAAGAGGTAGACGACAAGCATCCGATGAAGAGGATCATTGACGAGTGCAGAGAAATAATGGCGAGTTGCGGCTGCTTTATGGTACATACAGTACGAGAGGGTAATTTTTGTGCGGATATGCTCGCGAAACTAGGGCACTGGCTGCAGAGTGACTATATTGAGTTGAGAGATCCTCCTCTAGAGGTGACTCCATATCTCTCACGTGATGCTGTTGGGTTCAAGTATAAACGGCCTTTGCGACACTGCGCTCCGAAGTGAAAGAAGAAATATATAAGTGTACTGGGCTCATGAGTGAGTGATAATGGAAGCTTGAATTGAAGCAAGCTAGGACTTTGCAGCATTAACTTGACGCGTGGGACAGATTGGGCATTGGGGAGAACTGGCGGCGTATTACTTGTTCTCCGTTGTGGACATAATGCAGATACGTGACCTACATGTGCAGGAGGCTTGCTAAGTAGGAGGTTTATGGGGGCTTGTGAAGATGACTTTGCACTCTTGTTGTGTTTTTCTTTGTATACGTTTGTCGCCATTAACTTTGGCACTCGTCTTATTCTTTGTATACGTTTTGTGTAAGCAAAATCTCTTTAATAAAAGTAGCTATATTTTTTTAAGACTAGTAAGAATCACGTGTTTTCCACGCAAATTATTGATTCAAAATAAAAAGGTTTTAGACCTTATTGAACAACACAATTAAACTTAATTAACTAAATTACGAACTGCTAATCAAAGATTCGACGCACAAAATTAAAAGTTCATTGAATAAAACATGGCTTTACATTCAAATTCGAATTGCTAATGTCAGTTACCACCAATATTTGTTACTATTTGTCATACTTGTTACTTTTGTCAAATCAAGTTGTTATTGTCACCCAAAGTACAGTTACATGATATACAAACATCTTACACAAGTATTTAATTCTCACCAAACACTACAAGTATCTCATTGAAGTAACAAAAGTAAAGAAAATGTTCTAGAGATAATTTGACTCACACAAATTGTACTGTGAAGGGTATATATTGGAATTTCAAGTAATACTTTTTTGTGGCACATATACAAGTCTAGGGAGCGAACCCGAAAAGAAGTTTGTATTATAACTAAGTGATATAAATAAAACTTCATAATTTGTAACCCAAGAAGTACCGTAGAAAGTAAAATATCTAATGGGAAGGAGTTGTGATTACTAAATCTATAACAAACTTAATAAAAATGGAACGAGTTAGGAACTCAAATGATGCATCTTTGAAACCAAGAACAAATGAACTCAATAGATCTCGTAGGGCACTAAAAACTCACTTGCTTTGGCAACAAATCTAGTAACTAGCTAAAGCTTTCAAGAATCTTCCTAAAATTTCTATGGTTCACTTTTAAAGTTTTTGTCATTTTTCCTATAAGCATCTTTTCTAAAGTTGAAAATATCATCATTTAAATCCTTTGGTATCATGAATTCTCCATGCACAGTTGGACCCCAAACAAGCTGGTCATCAAAATCAAGTTGTTGAATATGAATGGCGAGAAAAAAAAATAGCAATAAAGGAATGAATAACGTTTTGATCTTTTGTTGATTCCATCTGCCGTTTTGAATCAAATCACACCCAAGGTTAGAACTTGTGTCAGGTTGATCATTCAGAGTAATCGGTGTCAAAAGTATCCGGGCGTTTGAAGGAATCCAGCAGTCGTTCCAAATAGAAATACTTCGGCCATTACCAACTTGCCACCGTAGGCCAGTTAGGAGAATTTTCCTTCCCCTAAGAATGCCATGCCATCCATTTGAGAAGTTTCCGGTTTCAGGAGTGAAGATAAAGTTTTGACGAGTACAATACTCACCTTGCATTACTCGAGCAAGAAGAGCTTCAGGGTTTACCATAATTCTCCATGCAATTTTGGAAAGCAAAGCTTGATTAAATAGCCTAGTGTCTTTGAATCTAAGTCCACCAATGTTCAGTGGTCTATACAACGCGTGCCAATTTATCCAATGCATGCCACGGTTGTTATCGTTACCTGACCACCAAAACCTGTCCAGCAGGGATTCAATCGTTGGGCATACGTGGGCAGGAAAAAAACATACCTGCATGTGGTAAATTAAGAGATATTGGAGAACATATTAGATAAGAGTAGCCCGTCCAGCTTTATTCAGAAAAATCCCTTTCTAGCTTGAACATCGATTATGTCTTTGTCGATTAAGTCTCTAAAAAATTATTTTCTCTTCAAGTAAATAAATGGGGTAATTACACATATGTCCCTGAGGTTAGGGTATAATTACATGTAAGGACAATAGTTTGGACAAATTACACTTATGCCCGTTGACCAAACGGAAAATACAAATACATAACGGTTTGAAACGAAAAGACCAAATTGCCCATGATTTAGGAACTTAATTTTTCAAATGCCATTCAGTTATCTCTTCCCCAATTTCTCTCTTCAAATTAGGATATCAAACCCTAATTTTTTAAAATTAAGGTTTAGAAACCCTGATTTAAAAATTAGGGTTTCAAAATCCAACCCTAATTTAAAAATTAGGGTTTTGAAACTTAATTTGGCATCACAAAGGGATAACGCAAGGACCAAAACCAACCCGTCTCATGTTCTTCCAAATGAACATGTATCTCACAATTCAAATCTAAATCGAAGGCATCACAAGGAAATTTCGAAATGAAATCTCGTTGCTCGAACCGACATCACAAAAGGATACATGTAGCCATTCGTACACGGCGCACAATTTAGCGACGGCGATGAGTAGGGATACTGAACCGGCACTGGCACAACTGGAATGCACAAAGATAGACCCCCGGCCGCCGTCGGATTCGATGGGGGGCTGCGGTGTCGGGGGGTGTAAAATGGGTTGATTTTGCGGCGGTAACAGCAGATCCGTTACTTCCACGACGGCGGTGGCGGGGAGGATGTCAGATCCGGCAACTTCGTGACAACATATCAGGCCATCAGCACTGCAGGGGGTGTCAACTTCGCGACTGCGGTACAGCCGTGACTCGCTCAGCCACGACGACAGCTTCACTGGCCATCAGCACTGCAGGAGGCTGCGCGCGGGGTGGGGGGATGGAGGGAGGGCGGCGACGGCAGGGTAGTGGTATGTGATAGTGTAATTAGGAAAAAAAACCCTACTTTTCCTAAGTATCCATTGTAACATAGGAATACTTTTAAACCCTAATTCGTTAAGTTCTTACACATACAATCAGTGTGTGTGATAGTGCAAATTAGGGTTCCAAACCCTAATTTTCAAATTGGCGCCTGAAGTGAAAAATTATTCAATAATGTACAAGGGCAGTATTGGTATTTTAAAAATACATAACGGATGACGTCATCAAAATGTACGGTTTTTTAATAGACGAGGGACGGAAGGACACGACTGATACCTTTGAAACTTAGTGTCCTTGACTGTTATTACACCCTAATCTCAGGGACATAAGTGTAATTAGCCCTAAATATATCAAGTGTGGGGCCCAAGTAGGATCTAAAAGCTGTTGTTAATTTGAACCCCAAAATCTGGGCCCGTGATTAGCATCAATCAGACTGGCGTTTGGACTCAAAGTGACGGAGGACTTGGTGAAATTAATTTGTTGGCCTGATTCCAAACAATAAAGTTCCATAATGGATTTAATCGAGTCAACAGATTATGGCGTAATCTTTGTAAATATCGTGGCATCATCAGCAAAGAAAAGGTGATTTATAGGAGGACTTTTCAATCCAGCCTTGATACCAGAAATCGTGCACATATCTTGGGCCTGCGTTAGTGCTGCGAAGAGTCCTTCAGCACATAAGATAAACATATAAGGAGATAATGAATCCTACTGCCTGAGACCACACTTAGGATGAAATTGTTTTGATTGTGTTCCATTGATTACCACTTCATACGAAACAATAGACACATACTGCGTGATAAAATGTATGAGATGTGCAGGAATACACATTTTCCAAAGTACTGTTTCAAGGAAGTTCCACTTCACCCGGTCATAACATTTTCCTAAGTACTATTTCAAGGAAGTTCCACTTCACCCGGTCATATGCTTTACTCATATTCATCTTGATAGCTCCCAGGATACCCTTAGTCTATTTAGCAAGTCTGATTTTGTTTGCTAACTCTTGGGCAATGAGAATATTATCCACAATATGCCTTTTTCCAACAAAAGCATTTTGGAACTGGGAGATAAGGTAACCCAAAGATCCTTTGATTCCGATTTACCAAAACCTTGGAGATAATCTTACACATGGTGTTGCAAAAGCTGATCGATCTGAAATCACTAGGTGATTGAGGGTTTTTGCATTTTTAAATAAGCACAATAAAAGATTCTTTGGTTACCCGAAGCATATGTACCGATCTAAGGAAAAATAAAGTAGCCGCAGTGATGGGTCTTTCCGTAAAGTCCCAACATTGTTGATAAACAAGAGCAGGAATTCTATCCGACACAGGGGCTTTAAGAGGCTTTATTTGGAAAAGCGCGTGTTTAACTTCTGAAGTTGTAAAGGGTCTAGCCAAAAAACTTATATGTGTATCATTAAGGCAATTTGTAATACCTTCCACAATAGTCGAATTTGGTAGATGGTTGGTTGTTGGGTTTGAAGGGAAAAAAATACTTTTGAAGTGAGAGACCAGACAAAGCTCAATAGTTTGATGCAAGGTATGAGTAATATTTCTCCCATCGGTAAAGGGTGGCTATACGGTTCCAGTTACGTCGGATTTTTGTAGAATTTCGGAAAAACTTTGTATTGCAGTCACCTAACTTCAACCACTGTGCCTTGGCTTTCTAAGCCCAGAAAACTTCCTCACATTCCATAAGCCAGTTCAATCTGTGTCAATTAAATTGTTCCATCTGTTGGGCCTCTTCGTTAGGGAGTAGAGATTGGAAGTGTTTCAACTGAGCAATGGCATCCTTGATTTGGGTGTGTAGATGACCAAAACATTCTCTGTTCCAAATCGTTATCTCCTTCATCATGATGGCACCCCAAGTTGCCACTTGGTAGAGTGGAGAGCCCTCAACCACTTGTTGGCAAGCTTTAAAAATAGTAGGTTTACCTAAGGGGTGTTTCAACCACATAGCTTCAAATCTCCTGGGTCTTGGTAGTTTAGAAATAAATGGCTGAGTATCAAGTAATGATCAGATGATTGGATCCCCAGATTTGTTAAAGTAGCTTGGGGAAACATAGAAATCCATTAAATATTTGAAAATTCCCGATTGATACGCTTAGAAGTGCAAGACTGATCTTGATGGTTATTCGTCCAAGTAAAAGAGGGTCCCACCCAGGTAATCGTGAGTTCTTATTTAAAAATGCTGATTTATAATTCGTTTATTAAATTTATATATCACATTATTTATTTTCAAAGTGACTGTCTTATGTATATTACGTATATGTCAATATATATGAATAATCATAGTACATTCAACTTAATTAGAACGTTATTTTTTTCCTTCCAAATCTAATATGTTATTTTCGTTTTATCGATATATGAATTTTTATATTCACATTAAAGAGTGATTTTAATAATACAATAGTCAAAATTAATTCGTAATAAATTAGTGTATTGATTAGGTTGAGTTCTCAAATGTATGGAATTAGATTTTAAAATATACAACCCTCATTATTCTTGTGAAATTAATCAAATTTAAAAATAAGGTACCTATCCAAATTCACATCAATTGTTCGATTGTTTTTATTTTTTTGTAAGTCTCGTATGTTGTTTAATCTTAATTATAACATCATTTTTTTTCTAAATCGAAAGTACTACTTTCATTATTACATTAATATTAGAGAGTACTTTTGAAAATACAATACTTTGAAGGACATAATTGTCAAAATAAAGTCTTAATAGATTAGTATATTGATTAGGTAGAGTTTTAGAATAATTAGAATTAGTTTTTAAATTAAATGTTTCTTCTAAGTAGAACGGGTAGAACGGGGATAACGCCATGAAATGGGTGAAGATCCACTAAGTGGGTATACAAAGTCAAAACGTGCCATTGATTCTAAGTGGGTATAGAATTAGTTTTTAAATCAAGCCTGGATGATCAGACGGATGCAAGTAGAACGGGGATTTGGTGTCAATTGCGATGTTTTGAACATTCGCAACGGGCGCCAAACCCCCATGAACATAACTTGCAGATTCGTCTTCCATGACTGAGAAATTGAAAAGAAATACCTATGCTAGAAAGATGGCTCTAATACCATAAAGAAATGAAGAATTGTATTCATTCGTGTGTCTCTACAGAATGACAAAGCATGCCTTTATATACTGCACAACAATCAATTTAGATTCATAGTCTCGCGTTCAAAGAAACAATCCATAGTCTCGCGTTCCACCGCTGAGGCAGAATACAGGGCAATGGCCACCACTAAGTGGGTATACAAAGTAAAAAACGTGTCAAAAAATTAATAGCACGTTTTTTCTTCTACTTGCATCCGTCTAAGTGGATCTTCACCCATTTCTTGGCGTTCAAAGAAACAATCCATAGTCTCGCGTTCCACCGCTGAGGCAGAATACAAGGCAATGGCCACCACTGCAAGTGAGACCACCGCAAGTGAGATTATTTAGCTTCTTCGACTCCTCTCTAATTTAGGGGTCTCTCATCAATTAGAATGGCTGAACGCAATATCAGTTAGAATGGCTGAACGCAATATCAGTTAGATACTTGTCCAAAAATAGAAATTACACAAGTTACTCTTGTTAGCACATGTATTATTCATCCGGGACTCTTATCCTCTATCTCTTATCTTGTATATTCTTTTCTTATCTTGTATATTCTTATCTCTATCTTGTAGCTAGTTTATAGCCCTTGTACACTCTCTTACGTTCTCTAAATTGTACTCTGTAAAATGCAATTCATATATACAAGAACATCTTTCCAAATATCCTAAGTTTCTACATGGTATCAGAGCCTATACCGATCATCTAAAAACATTTCACCATGGCGTCTTCTTCTTCAACCTCCATTGTTGCCGCCATTAGTCCTTGTTTGGTCACCTCCACTCATACATTTTCTGTTAAACTTACCTCTAAGAATTACACGGCGTGGAAAACTCAATTCTTACCCATCTTGAATTACCAAAATCTTCATGGACACATCGATGGTACATCATCTCCTCCTCCCAAAACTCTTGTCTCACCTACTGCTAAAATTTTGCATATTTCTAATTCGGAATATGAAGCTTGGTTCAAGAAGGATCAACTACTTTTATCATGGTAATTCTCCTCCCTTATCGAAGAAATCTTTCCATACATTATTTAAAGGAGAATAATCTCATATTAGCTTGATTTTAGCTTGATTAGCTTGATTTTAAGATCTAAATTGATTGTTGTGCAGTATATAAAGGCATGCTTTGTCATTCTGTAAAGACACACGAATGAATACAATTCTTCATTTCTTTATGGTATCAGAGCCATCTTTCTAGCATAGGCATTTCTTTTCAATTTCTCAGTCATGGAAGACGAATCTGCAAGTTATGTTCATGGGGGTTTGGCGCCCGTTGCGAATGTTCAAAACATCGCAATTGACACCAAACTTCTTGGGAACTAGAGAGGCCAATAATAAAGAAATGAAGAATTGTATTCATTCGTATGTCTTTACAAAATGACAAAGCATGCCTTTATATACTGCACAACAATCAATTTAGATCTTAAAATCAAGCTAATCAAGCTAAAATCAAGCTAATATGAGATTATTCTCCTTTAAATAATGTATGGAAAGATTTCTTCGATAAGGGAGGAGAATTACCATGATAAAAGTAGTTGATCCTTCTTGAACCAAGCTTCATATTCCGAATTAGAAATATGCAAAATTTTAGCAGTAGGTGAGACAAGAGTTTTGGGAGGAGGAGATGATGTACCATCGATGTGTCCATGAAGATTTTGGTAATTCAAGATGGGTAAGAATTGAGTTTTCCACGCCGTGTAATTCTTAGAGGTAAGTTTAACAGAAAATGTATGAGTGGAGGTGACCAAACAAGGACTAATGGCGGCAACAATGGAGGTTGAAGAAGAAGACGCCATGGTGAAATGTTTTTAGATGATCGGTATAGGCTCTGATACCATGTAGAAACTTAGGATATTTGGAAAGATGTTCTTGTATATATGAATTGCATTTTATAGAGTACAATTTAGAGAACGTAAGAGAGTGTACAAGGGCTATAAACTAGCAACAAGATAGAGATAAGTATATACAAGATAAGAAAAGAATATACAAGATAAGAGATAGAGGAGAAGAGTCCCGGATGAATAATACATGTGCTAACAAGAGTAACTTGTGTAATTTCTATTTTTGGACAAGTATCTAACTGATATTGTATTCAGCCATTCTAATTTGATAATAATTGATGTGATTAAAAGCTTTACAGTATCTTATGTTAGAGTCTTATCATGGCCTGGACCATGAATAGGCCGGCCAAAGAGAGCAATTTTAGGGGAAAATATCGGATATAAAGCCGAAGGCAGAACAAATCCGACAACATGTATGGAATACTGGATTGGCCAAAATACTTGGCTATAGTATGATAACTGGATGCCTTAAGAAAGTCTCGGTGCAAAATTTTTGAAGTGAAATCTATATAATATATAATAAGCAAAACGAGAAAGACATTGATAACTTCTTTGCGCGACACATCATCGCTACTTTATATGACACATCATCAAATCCTTATTTTAAGATTAATTGTCTTATATATTGGTAAGTCTTATTTAATTTAAAAACTAATTCTAATCATTCAAAAATTCTACCTAATCAATATACTAATCTATTCAGATTTCTTTTTGACAATTATCTCCTTAAAATTTAAATACTAATTCTAATAATTCCAAAACTCTACTTTATCATTATATAATAGGACTTAATATTGACTATGGTATCTTCAAAACTACTCTCTAATATGAATGTAAAAACTCGTATATATAAAAAAAATGAAAATAACACTTTTGATTCAGAAGAAAAAATTAATTTAAAAACTAATTCTAATTATTCTAAAACTCTAACTAATCAATATACTAATCTATTAAGACTTTATTTTGACAATTATGTCCTTCAAAGTATTGTATCTTCAAAAGTACTCTCTAATATTAATGTAATAATGAAAGTAGTACTTTCGATTTAGAAAAAAAAAATGATGTTATAATTAAGATTAAACAACATACGAGACTTACAAAAAAATAAAAACAATTGAACAATTGATTTGAATTTGGATAGGTACCTTATTTTTAAATTTGATTAATTTCACAAGAATAATGAGGGTTGTATATTTTAAAATCTAATTCCATACATTGGAGAACTCAACCTAATCAATACACTAATTTATTATGACTTAATTTTGACTATTGTATTATTAAAATCACTCTTTAATGTGAATATAAAAATTCATATATCGATAAAACGAAAATAACATATTAGATTTGGAAGGAAAAAAATAACGTTCTAATTAAGTTGAATGTACTATGATTATTCATATATATTGACATATATACGTAATATACATAAGACAGTCACTGTTAAAAATAAATAATGTGATATATAAATTTAATAAACGAATTATAAATCATCATTTTTAAATAAGAACTCACGATTACCTGGGTGGGACCCTCTTTTACTTGGACGAATAACCATCAAGATCAGTCTTGCACTTCTAAGCGTATCAATCGGGAATTTTCAAATATTTAATGGATTTCTATGTTTCCCCAAGCTACTTTAACAAATCTGGGGATCCAATCATCTGATCATTACTTGATACTCAGCCATTTATTTCTAAACTACCAAGACCTAAGAGATTTGAAGCTATGTGGTTGAAACACCCCTTAGGTAAACCTATTATTTTTAAAGCTTGCCAACAAGTGGTTGAGGGCTCTCCACTCTACCAAGTGGCAACTTGGGGTGCCATCATGATGAAGGAGATAACGATTTGGAACAGAGAATGTTTTGGTCATCTACACACCCAAATCAAGGATGCCATTGCTCAGTTAAAACACTTCTAATCTTTACTCCCTAACGAAGAGGCCCAACAGATGGAACAATTTAATTGACACAGATTGAACTGGCTTATGGAATGTGAGGAAGTTTTCTGGGCTTAGAAAGCCAAGGCACAGTGGTTGAAGTTAGGTGACTGCAATACAAAGTTTTTCCGAAATTCTACAAAAATCCGACGTAACTGGAACCGTATAGCCACCCTTTACCGATGGGATAAATATTACTCATACCTTGCATCAAACTATTGAGCTTTGTCTCGTCTCTCACTTCAAAAGTATTTTTTTCCCTTCAAACCCAACAACCAACCATCTACCAAATTCGACTATTGTGGAAGGTATTACAAATTGCCTTAATGATACACATATAAGTTTTTTGGCTAGACCCTTTACAACTTCAGAAGTTAAACATGCGCTTTTCCAAATAAAGCCTCTTAAAGCCCCTGTGTCGGATAGAATTCCTGCTCTTGTTTATCAACAACGTTGGGACTTTACGGAAAGATCGACCCATCACTGTGGCTACTTTATTTTTCCTTAGATCGGTACATGTGCTTCGGGTAACCAAAGAATCTTTTATTGTGCTTATTTAAAAATGCAAAACCCTCAATCACCTAGTGATTTCAGATCGATCAGCTTTTGCAACACCATGTGTAAGATTATCTCCAAGGTTTTGGTAAATCGGAATCAAAGGATCTTTGGGTTACCTTATCTCCCAGTTCCAAAATGCTTTTGTTGGAAAAACGCGTATTGTGGATAGTATTCTCACTGCCCAAGAGTTAGCAAACAAAATCAGACTTGCTAAACAGACTAAGGGTATCCTGGGAGCTATCAAGATGGATATGAGTAAAGCATATGACCGGGTGAAGTGGAACTTCCTTGAAACAGTACTTAGGAAAATGTTATGACCGGGTGAAGTAGAACTTCCTTGAAACAGTACTTAGGAAAATGTTGTTTCCCGCACATCTCATACATCTTATCACGCAGTATGTGTCTATTGTTTCGTATGAAGTGGTAATCAATGGAACACAATCAAAACAATTTCATCCTAAGTGTGGTCTCAGGCAGTGGGATTCATTATCTCCTTATATGTTTATCTTATGTGCTGAAGGACTCTTCGCAGCACTAACGCAGGCCCAAGATATGTGCACGATTTCTGGTATCAAGGCTGGATTGAAAAGTCCTCCTATAAATCACCTTTTCTTTGCTGATGATGCCACGATATTTACAAAGATTACGCCATAATCTGTTGACTAGATTAAATCCATTCTAGAGCTTTATTGTTTGGAATCAGGCCAACAAATTAATTTCACCAAGTCCTCCGTCACTTTGAGTCCAAACGCCAGTCTGATTGATGCTAATCACGCGGCCCAGATTTTGGGGTTCAAATTAACAACAGCTTTTAGATCCTACTTGGGCACCACACTTGATTTATTTAGGGCTAATTACACCTATGTCCCTGAGATTAGGGTGTAATTACAGTCAATGACATTAAGTTTCAAAGGTATCAGTCGTGTCCTTCCGTCCCTCGTCTATTAAAAAACCATACATTTTGATGACGTCATCCGTTATGTATTTTTAAAATACCAATACTGCCCTTGTACATTATTGAATAATTTTTCACTTCAGGCGCCAATTTGAAAATTAGGGTTTGGAACCCTAATTTGCACTATCACACACACTGATTGTATGTGTAAGAACTTAACGAATTAGGGTTTAAAAGTTTTCCTATGTTGCAATGGATACTTGGGAAAATTAGGGTTTTTTTTTCCTAATTAGACTATCACAGACCACTACCCTGCCGTCGCCGCCCTCCCTCCATCCCCCCACCCTCGCGCAACCTCCTACAGTGCTGATGGCCAGTGAAGCTGTCGTCGTGGCTGAGCGAGTCACGGCTGTACCGCAGTCGCGAAGTTGACGCCCCCTGTAGTGCTGATGGCCGAATATGTTGTCACGAAGTTGCCGGATCTGACATCCTCCCCGCCACCGCCGTCGCGGAAGTAACGGATCTGCTGTTACCGCCGCAAAATCAACCCATTTTACACCCCCCGACACCGCAGCCCCCCATCGAATCCGACGGCGGCCGGGGGTCTATTGTAACATCCCAAAATTTCCGGAACGTTAACACTCGATCCATCAATCACTAATCATAAAATCCTCAACTCAAACAAAATAAATACTACCAATCTGTCAGAGAAACTAATCCATCGACTTAATCATAGTTGAAACATCAAGTCCAAACTAACAAATCTAAATAACAATAATGACCCACGCAGGGGTTCTAAAGACTAAGACTGAAACTTAAATTCTCTTTCGCTCGGCTCAGATCTAGTCCACCCCCAAAGCGATCTATTGTTTGTTATAACCTGCGGAAAAGAAGTCAAAGGGGAATGAGCTTTTGAGAGCCCAGTAAGGTCGCACAAAGATTTAAAAATAAGAAAATGATACGGACGATTTGACATTTAAACCAATACAAAATTTTGAAGGCGGAGAAACAGAGCGTTTCAAACAATCTTTTTATATGCAATCAAACGATAAATTTGAAAAGGTTTTTCCAAAGAAAACCACAGCATTTTAATATAAACAAAGGGATGAGTATCAACTCAGTTCCCTTAAATCGATAACCATTTTCAAAACACTTATAATGCAATAAACATAAATAGGAAACGTTGAACATGAGCAGTACAGAAGCAAAGCCACCCCGGCAGTGCTCGATACACTTACATATGCATATGTACACTGACTAGTCCATCTAGGTACTAGTTAAACCCATCCAACAGACCATCCTTATAACGCCAACACTACAGACCATCCTTATGGCTCCCAAGTTACTAACTCATGTCAACATTGAGAAGCAATAAATGCATTTGAAAATATTCAAGGAATTTAAACACAGTTCAAAACATTTTACAATGATTGAATTAAGTAAAAAGAAGGATTAAGTAACGAATTCCAAACGATCGCTATCGGGCTCAAATTAGGGTTTCGTGGACGATTTCAAAACATCTTTTATATTAAACATAAAATCGAATCAATGTAATTCATAAAGCTTTCATAACTAAACATTTGAAAACAGAACGAAGAAGTAGGGTTCGGAGAGAAAATCCTTACCTCGGTCCAAGCTAAGCGATGCTACCAACCTCGACCAGTATTCTCTGAATCAACCTAAATTTATAATTTAATTGTTAGAACACAATTTATATCTAATATACTAGAAACCCTAATATCGACTACCCACCACGTGCTTAATTCTAATCCCGAAATCACGCGACTCGAAACGTATTCCACACACGACCAACGTAGCTAACCGGAAATCCTGTACGCTACTTAACGCGTAACTATATTCCAAAATCTATAATAAATTTCAATAAAATATTTTTATAGCTTAAAACATTAATAAGAGTCAAAATATGAACTTTCTGAAATTTTGAATATTTTTGAATGAAATAATTTCTTTAAATACAATAAAAACCCATAAATTCCCAAAATTACTTCTAGCTGAAAATAAAGTCCCATAATTTTTATAGCAGCTTTAAAATATGTTTGAAAATTATATAAATTTAAATCAGAAATTAAAAGGCATTAAAACTATTTTTAAATTAATCATTTTGCTAAAAACAATGCGATACGGAAACCATAGCAAATCAACTCTAAAAATCATGAAATTCAAACTGAGTCTTATTTATATCATAAGGACATTGCTATAATTTTCCTCGGAACATTTTCAGGGTTTAAAGGCTTCAAAATAATTTTCCAAATCTGAAATTACAGAAAATAGTAAACATTTATACGATCTCAGAAAATTATGAAAGTTTGCCAAGAATTCTAATATTGTCTAACGTATTATGCTGCAAATTTTCATGGGCTAACGATAAGCGTGCATTAACATATGCACATGCAAACTTAACGTCAAACCCGATCCGCATTTCCCTTCTTATATGTCACAGCCCACATAAAAATCTCACAACCTACTCACATCACAGCTACTGCGTCGTGGCAGTAGCTTCTTCCCCTCTCATGCATACAATATACATTGCACACTCACCCTCATTACATCCACAGCACCCACAAATATATATAGATATACATCTACCATGCCCACTGCTGAGAGGCAGTGGGTCTCCCCCTCCCCTTCTTCTTCCTTTTCATTTTGTACTTCACATAACTACATGTAAACACACAAATATATACACCTTACTCACGCACACAGCACACACACCAACCCACAACACACACACTCTTACGGCAGCTGCCATGGCTGCCCACACTCCTCCCTCTCTCTCCCTTAACGCTCCCCACACACAGGTACATACGCCCACCACAAACCTGTAACACAGCTGCCCCCTTGCACCCATTTCAGTTCACTCCCTCTCTAACCCACACAAACACACATTACTGCACCTAATAGCATGCACCATTCCGACACATCTTCATGGGGCTGTTTGGCAGTCCATTTTCCATCCTACGTGGACCACAACTTATACAAAAACACTCCATTTCTACTCACACAAACCTGTCACTCACAGCCACTTCACCCTTCACATAGTCCCCTTCACATATATAAACACACACCCACCCACAAACATATATGCATACACATGCACAAGGCAGTGGCCAGATTGCAAAGTCTATGCGCCCATCTCTCTCAAACAGTTTCTCATTGCTCTCACTCTCAGCACACAGATTCACACAACCCACACATACATTCATCGCAGCACACCTCTCTCTCTCTACAGCAATAGCCCTTCACGGTTGATCTTTGGTGGCACCGAAACATCGGTTGACAGTAGCCATGATCCCTCTCCCTCTCTCTCTAAACAGCCATAAACCCATCACAGTTTGCTCTCCCCCTCGCTCTCCTACTGTAGTCATTCCAATGCTACCCACAGTTCATTCCCCTCACAGCTCCTACACATCAACCCGCATCCATGGCTGCTCTACACTCACGGAACGTTACACTATCTCTTCCATTACATGTGATAAACATACCTATTCCCATAAACAGAGCCTTAAACCGCATACCCCATCCCAAATATAATGTGATTCGGATGAAATGTAGAGATCTTACCTGAGGTTTCGCCGGAAACATATCTCTTCGATCCTCCCTCCTTTCTCTCTCTCTCGGTAACTCTCTCTCTCTCGGCAGATCCCAAAACAAACTCATAAAATTGAAAAATCTGAGAACAATTTGCTAGAAATCTTACCAGAAAATCATTGTTATCGTCGGAAACTTCGCCGGAACCCTTCTCCCATCTCCTTCCTTTGCTCTCTCTGCCGCAATAGGTCACCAACAAAGCCTAGGACGGCTGATCAATACTCTATAATCTATATATAATAACCCTAGTTGGAATATAACCAAAAGCCCACCTTAATTTCCGTTAACCGCTCAAATTTTCACCCGGAAACTTTTATTAAGGCGAAGAGGTCCAAAAATAATTATCTACAAACAGTTAATGCACTAGAAAAATTATTAACGGGTGTTTTGCACTATCTCGTGTCTCAAATCGTCGCTAGTAATAAGCGCATCGATACCAAAAATAAATTCGCCGCTAAAAGTATACGTCAATGCTAAGTATTTTAAAAAAAAATGACATCGCTAAAAACTGCTAATTAAAATATCGATGCTAAAAAAATATATTTCTCCGCTAAATTTTATTTTATTAATCCGTTAAAAATATCGGGGTGTTACATCTATCTTCGTGCATTCCGGTTGTGCCAGTGTCGGTTCAGTATCCCTACTCATCGCCGCCGCTAAATTGTGCGCCGTGTACGAATGGTTACATGTATCCTTTTGTGATGTCGGTTCGAGCAACGAGATTTCATTTTGAAATTTCTTTGTGATGCCTTCGATTTAGATTTGAATTGTGAGATACATGTTCATTTGGAAGAACATGAGATGGGTTGGTTTTGGTCCTTGCGTTATCCCTTTGTGATGCCAAATTAAGTTTCAAAACCCTAATTTTTAAATTAGGGTTGGATTTTGAAACCCTTATTTTTAAATCAGGGTTTCAAGTTCAGGGTTTCTAAACCTTAATTTTCAAAAATTAGGGTTTGATATCCTAATTTGAAGAGAGAAATTGGGGAAGAGATAACTGAATGGCATTTGAAAAATTAAGTTCCTAAATCATGGGCAATTTGGTGTTTTCGTTTCAAACCGTTATGTATTTGTATTTTCCGTTTGGTCAACGGGCATAAGTGTAATTTGTCCAAACTATTCTCCTTACATGTAATTATACCCTAACCTCAGGGATATATGTGTAATTACCCCATTTATTTACTTGAGTACTGCAACTCTACATTGAATTACAAGAGCTGAAGAAGAATGACTTGTCAATCTCTGGATATTTGCACAAGGCTAAGTCCTTATCTGATGAGCTTAGCGCTGCTGGAAAACCGGTATCCCCTGCCGAATTTAATGCAATTATTTATCGAAACATTGGTTTCGATATTACCATAGTATAATTGCAGCTCTCAATCTTCACCGAGAACCAGTCTCCTTTTATGAGCTACACGGTCAGTTGGTGGCACAGGAAATTCTGCTGAAGCATTCCTTGACTCCCACGGCAAACATCATTCTCCGAGGCTCTCTGCCCCTTCTTCCTACACCAACATCCTCATCCACTTTCAAGCCTCGCCCTAATAACCAGCCCAACAATTTCTACGGCTACGCAATCATGGTCCTTGCCAAATTTGTGGTTTGACTAATCATATTGCTCTCACTTGTCACAGTCGCTATGCTCAAAGGTAGAAAACTCACTCTCCTCGCAATAGCAATTTTCAGAATCGCAATTTCAATGCTTCTGCAAATTATTCTAATGTTGCGCCACCTCTCAATTGGTTTCCTGATACCACAGCCAATTATCATCTCACTCCGGATGTCAATGCTTTGAATGTTGTCAGTGAGTACATGGGTAATAATAACCTACATGTTGGTAATGACCAAGGATTGCAGATAACTCATACTGGTAATGCCTCTATTCACTGTAACACTCGTAAGCTTGTGATTTACGTAATGTTATATGTGTCCCCAAAATTGTTAAAAACCTCATTTCCGTTCAAAGATTTACGTTTGATAACTCTTGTTTCTTTGAATTTTGGCCTAACCATTTTGTGATCAAGGATCAACGCATTAAGAAGGTGTTGATGGAAGGGCCAAGTGAAGCTGGAATATACTCGTTGCATCAACCAAAGGTAGCTATGGCAGCTTCGGCACCATCTCTTGATGATTGGCACATGCGGCTAAGGCACTCCAATATTCAAAAACTAAATTCTTTGGTTAGAAAAAATTTGGTAGCTAGTTCTTCATCAACTATTTCTCCTTATTCTAGTTGTTTAATGGGCAAGATGTCTCGATTGTCTTTAGCTTCTATTGATCATCGTAGTTTAAAACCCTTTGATATTATTCATTCTGATGTTTGGGGACCTGCCCTGTTTTATCTCATTAAGGACATCGTTATTTTGTGTTATTTGTCGATGATTTTTCCCGTTTTACGTGGGTCTATTTTTTGAAGAATAAGAGTGATGTTTACTCGGTTTACTTGAATTCTGAAAGATTAATTGAAAGGCAATTTGGCACTCATATAAAAGCTTTTCATTCCGATTGGGGAGGGGAGTTTCAAAAACTGCGCCGCTATTTCCAACTCAAAGGCATTACCCATCGTATTGCATGTCCTTATACCCATGAGCAAAATGGTGTTGCCGAACGAAAAATTCGACATCTTGTAGACACCACTTTAACGCTTCTTGCTCATGCACATTTGCCATTGAAATTTTGGAACTATTCTTTGGAACAAAGTGCCATGATTATGAATGTCATACCCAGTAATGTCATAAAAAATCAATCGCCTTATAAATTACTTTTTCAAAAGCCCCCAAATTATTTAGCTTTCAAACTTTTTGGCTGTGCCATTTTTCCGTGGTTAAGACCTTACAACTCACAAAAATTTCAATTTCGTACTCAAAAATGCTTTTATCTTGGCCATAGTCCCACCCATTCTGCATATCCATGTTTTGATAAATCCAATGGTCGAATTTATTTAGCTAGGCATGCTCAATTTCACGAGCATGAATTTCCTTATGATACCGCCCACCAATCATTCCCATTAGCTGTTGATTGTACCCCTTAGTTGAGCTTCTCTCATTTTGTCTCTCACTTGGACAGTCCATCAATATCAGGTTTGTCTCCTTCGTCATCTCATTCTCCTTCTCCTATTATTTCTCCATCCCCAGTTTTTGCTTCTCATTCGCCCACCTCATCCCTTACTAACTCCAAAACTCCTTCTTCCACCTCCACTCCTAACCTCACCAAAACACTCTCTACAACATCACCACCATCTACTTCATGTAATTCTCCTATTTTATCACAACGCCAACCACCGTCCTCTTCCTCAATCCAAGGCTTAAATTTAGTTGTTGACCTCACCAACTTTTCAAACTCATCCAAACCTGCAGATCCCATCTCTCCACCCCTCACACACACCATGACTTTACGACCCTCAACCGTGAACAAAAGACAAGCCAACCTTGCCCAAACCAACCACAACTTTCTCTACATAGAACCCAAAACCGTAACTCAAGCTAAAAAATGTCAAGAGTGGCGTGATGCTATGCAACATGAATTAAATGCACTCCTTCAAAATCACACATGGCAGTTGGTTCCTCGCCCTTCACACAAGAATATTATTGGGAATAAATGGGTCTTTCGTATCAAAAAAAAATTCAGATAGTACGATCGATCGTCGTTTGGTGGCAAAAGGGTATGCTCAGTAATCAGGTGTTGATCATCAGGAGACTTTCTCTCCCGTCGTCAAATTCACAACCATTCGCACTGTTCTTACATTGGCCACTGTTCAGAATTGGCCTATTCGTCAGATTGATATATCCAAATCTTTCTTGCATGGATATTTGGCCGATGAAATTTATATGGAGCAGCCCATGGGTTATGTTGACAAGGATTTTCCCAATCATGTTTGCAAGCTTCAACGTTTTCTTTATGGTTTAAAACAAGCCCCTCGGGCTTGGTTTCATCGTCCCTTTGATTTTCTTGTCCGATTGGGTTTTGTTCCATCCAAGGCTAATAGTTCTGTATTCATTCTTCACAAGGGCCGTATTCACTTTTATATCTTAGTCTATGTCGATGACATAGTCCTTACTTGTTCCGATCATACGAAGATGGAGTGGTTTCTTCACTACAACGAATAATGCTTTTAGCGACGGGAAAATCCTTCGCTAAAAGCCTAGATTCCGTCTCTAAAAGTTTTAGCGACGGAATCCCCGTCGCTGAAAGTCCTTCGTATAAAAGGCCGTTACTAAAAGTTTTGCGACGGAATTATAAAATCCGTCGTCTAATATATAACGTTTGGTGACGGATTTATTTCTAAATTAGCGACGGATATTCCGTCGCTAATTCTGTTTTACGTACTTTAATTTAATTTTTTTTTACGAAATTAGCAATGGGATAAACTTTTTAGCGAGGGAATTAATCCATCGCTAAAAGTCATCTATTTTTTATTGCCCAAACCTGTAATAAAAAATTCAAACCAATTGGGTCACATCCTCCGTCAACAATCTCAATATCTCAAATGCACGATTAACAATCTAAAATCATCAATTAACAAATCATCGATCAATAATCACAAATATCAAATGCACAATTAACAACCTAAAATTATCAAACAAATTGTCAATGTTCAAATAACACAAAATTGTTCAAAATGTACATATCCGATGCGATTAATTTAAAATATTGTCTAATTACGGCTCAGAGTTCAACATTGGGAGAAATGTTTTTCACAAGTGCTTTGATCAAACACCAGCACTTGAAAACGCATTTGCCCCATGTGTTCAAAGATTACAAAGTCTCCTAGATAGAGGTCATGCTGCTGCACGAATTCGTTCCAACCCTCCTCGAAGCAAAGTTCCTCTTGGCCAAGCTTCTTCTTCAATTTAACAGGCCATGACCCCTTGCGGCTGGTTAAAGTTGCTTCAAATCTCAATGTGGTATACAATCTGCAAAGTGCTACCGATATGGCCTAACATATTCATAATACAGTAAGACATGTAAGTTTTTAACCAAAGATAAAACTTTTAACACACACGAAAACACAGAGAAAGCGGGATGGCATACAAGTTATGTATAAAAACCAGGCATCATGACCTTGAAGAAGTGCCTGCTGACTGGAACATCCCTGTTCACCGAAGCAGAAGCCATTTAACCTACTTTAACACAAAAAACCAATCGAGGATTATTCAATCGATGATCATCAATTTCATAGCTCAATTAAATCTATCAAATTATGTTAAAGTGATGCTAAAAAATAGATCCACAGTGAGTTGTAGCTAAAATGACTACCACAAAAATCTCAACTACGCACATCATCATTTCACCACCCAAATAGCCACATATACTGTTGAACGTCACTCACATATTACAAATAACAACCCCAAAAATCTCAAACCAATCACCGAATGAAACCTAACCGTAGTTCAAATCCAATCACTGGATCTTAACGAAGACAAAAAAAACCCACCAAAGTTCAAAGATTTGCTGCACTCAAACCATCTCTGGGCAATATGGAGTAATTATGGGATGACCAAGGGCTAATTAGGGCTAACTGGGTTATTAGAGTTAATTACGATAGACAAAGTTTAGCGTTATGGGTTTAATTAATCTAATTAGGATTTATTAAGATATTTTAGGGCTAATTAGTGTTAATGAGGAGTACCTTCGGCTAATTATAGGTAATTAGGGTTGATTATGACTAATTAGGGTTATTTAGTCATAATTAGGGTATAATTGTGCTGAGTAGTGTGGATTGGTCATAATTTGGGCTAATTAGGCTTAATTGGGTTATGTTAGGGCTGATTAGTGTTAATTAGGGCTAACTTGGGTAATTACAGCTAATTTGATTTTCATTGGCCTCTTAGGGTTAATTAAAACTAATTAGGCTCGTTAGACACGTGTCCGACGCCTACCGACACGTGTCCGAATCCTCCGGACACGTCCGAAGACATTGATTTATTTTTTAAATGCTGGATACCGTGTCTGTCACCCCTTGAAGAGGTGTCCACAAGTATAAAGCCAAAATGTGACATTTCGGTGTCGGTGTCGGTGTCGATCAGACGCGATGTCCGTGACCTACCGACACCTCGACACCTCATCGACACATCCGGACACGTGTCTGACACCTCCGGACATGTGTCTGATACCTCTCAGCGGTGTCGGAAGGCATTGATTTATTTTTTTAATTGCCGAACCCTGTGTACCCATTGAAGAGGTGTCGGACACCAAACTAAGGGTGTCCACAAGTATGTTGCCAAAATATTGCATTTCGGTGTCGGCGTCGATCGAATGCAGTGTCCGTGTCCGTGTTACCTAACACGTATCTCAATCCAATTGGGTCCCATCCTCCGTCAACAATCTCAATATCTCAAATGCTCAATGCAAAATTAACAATCTAAAATCATCAATTAACAACATAAAATTAAGGTGCACACCCGTCAAGTGCACAAATAATCAGATTGCAAATTGTGTTATTGGGGAGGGAAGAGGGGGGAGGGGGGGTGCTGCAAATTTTCAGATGGGAAGAATCGAATTCAAAACATTGTGAAAATCATATATCTGATAATACCATGAGAAGTTACCATATGTTCTGAAAGCTTAAGGATTTAAACAATAGCTCAAGCATTGTATATCATGCATTAAGAAGTGTATGATCTTATTTTGGTGTTCTAATGAAATAGAGCATCATAAAAACAATACCGACGATCCTCATATCCATTCAAACAAATCTAATGTTTACTCTTTTGAAAACCTTGAAGTATTGCCACGTTCTCTTTTATTTTTAATTTTTACAATTTGTCAGAGAATACAAATGGGCTCCCTGATCACATTTATGAAGAGAGAGAGAGAGAGGGACAGATATATATATATATATATATATATATATATAGTACTCCATCTTTTTGATAATTTTATACCCTCGACATTTTGTAAATTTCTAGACTAGTTATTGAGCATGTACACAGTGACTTGACGTTTGTGCTCTAATTTGACATATGTTTTACTGATGGATAATAGCTATTGATAGACAGTGACAAACAAGTCGAAGGGGCTCAAGTATAATCGTGGTAGCATAAAGTGGGAGTTGCACGATTGCTCAATACCTGCTCTTTCTTGGTTCCATATAAGTAAATCCATCAAAATACAGAACTGCTAATCTGGCTAAGATAGAGTAACATTAATAAAATGATCATACTCAGTCAATTGATCACCTAATTGCCTAAACTGTTGATCCGCTCAATGTACAGATAGAAGAAAATGAATAATAGGCCCTAAATCCAGTTCATGTAACTTATTTCTGTCAATTACCCACCGCGAAGATTCTTCTTCATTGTCCAAACAACCAAGATCATAAATCCTTAAGTACTTTTTATCCCTTTGATTTTTTCAGACATTCTAGACTAGCATTTGAGCAATCATGTAAACATTGACTTACTAGTTGTTTCTGCCCTAATTTGACTAATATTTCACGCATCCATCATTACAGACTAAGTTCAGCCATTAGATATTCAGATTATATGTCATAAATTCGCAAAAAGTGAAGGGAGATAAAAGTTGCACGGGCATGATCCTGGTAGCAAAAGGTGTAAGGTGAAAGTTATTGCTCAATTACAACAATCACTACCCCTGTCAATCAATCTAAATTCACAAGTGCACTAAAATCAATAAATCCCAACCCCAGCAAGGAACAATAAGAGAGACCCGAAACAATTGGTAAGCATACAGTGTATGCATAGATTGGTAAGCATACAACAACAGTAGCAAATTAATACAATCGAAAAGGAAATATAGCAAATTTAAGCTATCGATTGTTAAGGTGGAAGGTAATTAACTTACCGGAGTTGGCCGGAGATCAAAGAAACTTTTGAGTAAGCGCAGCCGGAGTTGCAGACTACGCCGCCGGAGGTGGCGTGGCGTTGGCAGGAAGACTGGGGTGTCGCCGGAGGTGGGCTGCCGTAGAGGAAGTCGGTTAGAAATAATTAACAGAGAGAGAAAAACGGGAAAAAGAAGAGGAAGAAGGGGATCTGAGATTTAAGATAGGACTTTTAGCAATGGGACGACCCCGTTGGTAAAAGACACTTTTCACCAATGGATTTTTTAGCGACAGAACTATTCCGTCGCTTAAATATTTTTTAAAAATCATCGAAAATTAAAAAATTCTAAAAAATATTTAGCGACGGTAACATTTGTCGGTAAAAGTCCGTTGGCTAATTCTTTTACCGACGGATAATTCCGTCGGTAAAAAGTTTTAGCGACGAGTGTTTTATCGACGATAAAACCCGTCGCTTAAATGTTTTTTAGCGACAGAATGGATTTTGTCGCTAAATCCGACTTTTCTTGTAGTGCTTCATGAAGTTAAATTGGCTTTTCCGGTTCGTGATCGTGATCTTGGACCTCTTCACTATTTTTTGGGCGTACAAGTCAAACAACTTTCAGATGGCATTCTTCTCACCCAAGAAAAGTATATTTAAGACTTGCTTAAGGAAACCAACATGGCTACCTCCAAGTCGTGCTCCACTCCTCTAGCCGTCTCACCGAATTTGAGTAAAAGCTTGGGTGTTTTACTGCCAGAACAATAACGGCAAGTAATTGGGGCACTTCAGTATCTCACTCTCACACGGCGTGACATAGCTTTTGTTGTTAATAAGCTAGCTCAATTTATGCATTGTGCAACTGATGTGCGTTGGAAAGCGGCAAAGCATTTACTTCGTTACCTACGTATGGGCTTATTCGTTACAAAGAATTCCTCTTTCAGTTACAATGTTTTTCTGATAGTGATTGGGCAGGTTGTCCTCGCTGTTCTACGGGTGGTTACTTGGTTTATTTGGGCAAGAATCTTATTTCTTGGTCTTCTAAGAAGCAGCCCACGGTGGCACGAAGCTCTACTGAAAGTGAGTATAAGGCCCTTGCAAATGTCACTGCCGAAATTATGTGGCTTGGTTCTTTATTGACTGAACTTGGTGTTCACAAGGCTCTACCTGCCTTATTGTTGTGTGACAATATTGGTGCGATTTATTTGTCTAGCAATCCTATTTTTCATGCTCGAACCAAACATGTGGAGCTTGACTATCACTTTGTTCGGGAGCAAGTTACGTTGGGCAACTTGGTCGTTCGTTTCATTTCTAGTGCTGATCCATTGGTGGATATCCTCACTAAGCCCCTTGGTACTCGTCCTTTTCATGCTTTGCGGCACAAGCCTCGGCTTCATTGCCTTTCACCATCAGCTTGAGGGGGGGTGGTAGCACATGTATTATTCATCTAGGACTCTTCTCCTCTATCTCTTATCTTGTATATTCTTATCTTATCTTGTATATTCTTATCTCTATCTTGTAGCTAGTTTATAGCCCGAGTACACTCTCTTGTGTTCTATAAATTGTACTCTGTAAAATGCAATTCATATATACAAGAACATGTTTCCAAATATCTTAAGTTTTCACAACTCTTAGGCCACCTTAAGATCGAAAATAGAATACATCTTATATTTTAGTTCTAGGGATATAATTGTATTATATTGACTGCCTTGCCGGCAACGTATCAATTGTTAGATGGAAATCCATTTCTAAATTTACACTGTAGGGTGCACTGGATATGGTTTTTTACGTATCTTATATTTGCTTCTTGCAAGGTAAACGTGATTGAGTAATTTGATTGTGCAGTTATGGTAAAGAAAAGATGTATTTGATGGTGGATTGGCATGAAATATGGATAGGTTTGAACAGTGTCTTAACACGACTACTTCTAATCCTTTTTCTATTTTAAATGCAATCGTTGTTCTTTTAGTTATGGCGTTCTCTGCTAAGACATAGGGATCATCTCCCAAGATGAGATATAAAGCACGTGGTTGACAGTTTTTGCGTCACCGACCTCTAGGATGGTTGCATTTGCATCAACTTAGTGTATTTTGTATAGCAAAAATATATGTACTTAGGATATATGTCAAGCGTTTTTGCCATGTAGTTAAGTTCTGACTTTGTAATCAACTAAATTTTTGTCATGGAGAGAATTAGTTTTATTTGTGAAATGAAGACTTATTTCTGTTATTTGACGCTAAAATTATAGGCCAAATATCGTTAGAATGTGATGCTCATCGACCAAAGGATTCGTCTTTAAGGGATAACAAGTAATGACGAATCTTTTCATCATTGAATGTAGTTTTCAACGATGAAGCCAAGATGTCAACGAAAAAATTGTGATGAGCAAGGATTTACCGGCTAAAATAAGCTCGTCAGCAAATGCCACCGTTCTCGACGAAACCAGGATGTCAAGGAACCAATTGTCACGAGCAAAGATTTGCTGACGAACTTATGTTTGTCAAGAATTCCACCATTATCGACGAAAGCAAGATGTTAAGGAAACAATTGTCATGAGCAAAGATTTGCTAACGAACATTTTGTTCGTCAAGAATTCCACCATTCTGGATGAAGCCAATACGTCAAGGACAAAATTGTGACAATCAGCACTTCGTATTTCGTCAAAAAATAAACCATTCTTAACAAACTTGGACATGCAGCCACAAACTAAAGACAACTATATCAATGAATAGCTTCGTCGTTAAATGAGCGGCACTTGTTGACGAAGTTAAAAATAGACAATGAACCTATTTTTTAACAACGAACACAGATGTTCGTCAGCAAAGAGGTTTCTTGACGATGTGTCCTTGACGAACAGGGACAAAAAATTTCATGGCTAGATCTGTGTCAATCATTTTACTGGTATCCATTTTACCAATACATATTTTGACCCATTAATAACCACTAGGAGGACCTTACCATGGGTTGGTGGCTTTCTTCGTGAATGTACTATTTGAAGTCCCAACATATATATAACTTAATAAAGACTTAAAAGTTTGCGACACATATATCCTTTGCAAGTCCTTCTGGCTTGCAAGGGTCGCTAAAAGGTGTTAAAGTTGCAACAATTTTCTCCCTATTAAATGCAAAAAGTGCTTCACATTTTAGCAACAGATTTTGTCTAAAGTGTTGCTAAAAGTCTTTCACTGTTAGAATTGTTTGTGTGTGTGTGTGTGTGTGTGTATTCGTGTGTATTCGTGTGTGTATCTAGTGTGTGTTGGTGTGTGTGCACGCAGTGTCTGTGAGTGTGTGGCTGTGTGCGCGTGCATTGTGTGTGGGTCGGGATGACTGACTGGGAGGAAGTGAGAGAGTGGGAGAGAGCGGGAGTTTCCTCAATAAAATTGGATTAAACTCTCCTAATCTGTTTCCAAGTAGAGCAGTAATCGGTTTCCTACTTCGCCACATAAAAAATTCTCTCTATAAAGGAGTCTGTGGTTACTGCAGTGACCACCCATTCTCTCTACAAATCTCACGCTTGTTTTTCTTTTCTAAACCCCACTAGACGTCCCTGCGGTGTCCTCTTCTTGTCAAATACTTTTCTTTCCGAAATCTGTCGTCTCTTTCCAAATTCTGTGAGTAAGAGGAAGGTGATATGGCTGACGTATATCAGCCTTCGGTCGCCCCTACTTGGACTCCGTCGTTGCCCTGTTATGGGGGTGTTAACCATAGGCAAATGCGAGTGGAACAACTGCCGCCAAGGAAGGTTACGCTGGTTCAGTGGCACCCTCCTTCTCCAGGTTTTCTTAAGCTCAACACGGACGGCAGTGCTTTCGGGCAACCAGGTCCTGCGAGTTATGGTGGGCTGATAAGGGGTGAAAAGGGGGAGTGGATATGTGGGTACGCCGGGAATATCGGGATTCGCACTAGTCTGACGGCTGAGATTTGCGGTATATACAAGGGTCTTTGTCTAATTCGAGAAAAGAATCTGTGTCGTGTGATGATAGAGACAGATTGTATGGCAGCGATCAGTCTCATTTCCTCGAGGGAAGAGGTAGACGACAAGCATCCGATGAAGAGGATCATTGACGAGTGCAGAGAAATAATGGCGAGTTGCGGCTGCTTTATGGTACATACAGTACGAGAGGGTAATTTTTGTGCGGATATGCTCGCGAAACTAGGGCACTGGCTGCAGAGTGACTATATTGAGTTGAGAGATCCTCCTCTAGAGGTGACTCCATATCTCTCACGTGATGCTGTTGGGTTCAAGTATAAACGGCCTTTGCGACACTGCGCTCCGAAGTGAAAGAAGAAATATATAAGTGTACTGGGCTCATGAGTGAGTGATAATGGAAGCTTGAATTGAAGCAAGCTAGGACTTTGCAGCATTAACTTGACGCGTGGGACAGATTGGGCATTGGGGAGAACTGGCGGCGTATTACTTGTTCTCCGTTGTGGACATAATGCAGATACGTGACCTACATGTGCAGGAGGCTTGCTAAGTAGGAGGTTTATGGGGGCTTGTGAAGATGACTTTGCACTCTTGTTGTGTTACTTGTGTATAAGAGGAATTTAAGTTAGTCGTGACTAACTTTGTCACTCGTCTTATTCTTTGTATACGTTTTCTGTAAGCAAAATCTCTTTAATAAAAGTAGCTATGTTTTTTGTAAGTTGGAGGTTCAAACTCAAATTGCTAATGTCAGTTACCACCAATATTTGTCACTATTTGTCATACTTGTTACTTTTGTCAAATCAAGTTGTTGTTGTCACCCAAAGTACAATTACATGATATATACTCAATTTCAAACATCTTACACAAGGATCTAATTCTCACCAAACACTACAAGTATGTCATTGAAGTAACAAAAGTAAAGAAAGTGTTCTAGAGATAATTTGACTCACATAAATTGTAATGTGAAGGTTATATATTGGAATTTCCAATAATATTTTTTTGTGGCACGTATACAAGTCTAGGAAGCGAAACCGAGAAGAAGTTTGTATAGCTAAGTGATATAAATAGAACTTCATAATTTGTAACCCAGGAAGTACAGTAGAAAGTAAAATATATGATGGGGATGAGTTGTGATTACTAAATGTATAACAAACTTAATAAAATGGAAGGAGTTAGGAGCTCAAATGTTGCATCTTTGATACCAAGAATAAATGAACTCAATAGATCTAGTGGGGCACTAAGAACTCACTTGCTTAGGCAACAAATCTAGTAGCTAGCTAAAGCTTTCAATGATCTTCCTAAATTTTCTATGGTTCACTTTTAGAGTTTTTGTCATTTTTCCTGTAAGCATCTTTACTAAAGTTGAAAATATCATCATTTAAAACTTTTGGTATCCTTAGTAATCCCTCTTGTTTTTATTTTTCACAATTAGCGACGAATTTACTTCATCAATAAGTCGAAAAAAATAATCTCTTCTTTCGTGCCTCCTTTCTCTATCTCCCAATCTGTCTGTCTCTGTCTCTTTGTATCACTCACTCTCTAACTCTCTTCTTGGTTCCCAGCTAATAGCAACCATTTCTACACCAAAATTGACGTGGTTTTAGTCAGGAAAGGGAAATTGAACTTACATTGTTGGTTAGTTCAGCTTATATTCCTCCTCCTATCATTTTCTTCAATTCAAACAATTTTACTGGAATTTAATGAGTTATGTGGTGCCATCACAAGTTTTCCATGGTATATCACTTTGACCCAAAGCCCTAAATCTTTTCTATTTGATGTCTTAGGGAAAATCATAAAATTTAAGAATCTCTGAAGCACCCAAAGGGGATTCATTCTTTGAAACTGTGTGTGTATGTTTTGTTAATCGAATACGATTTGTTTTTGTCGTTTGAAAACGTAGTAGTTTTTCTCCTTTGACCTTTGATCGAAATCTTACTATCCTAAAATACACAACGTTGTAGGGTGCTACATATGAATACAGATGGCAGCCACTACAAGAAAATGACCTTTTAGCGACGGATTTTTAGCGACGGAACAAAATTCGTCGCTAAAAGTACTTTTAGCGACGGATTTTACCGTCGGTAAAAGTCCGTCTCTAAAGATCTTTACCGATGAAATGTTCCGTTGGTAAAAAATTTAGCGACGGACTTTTACCGACGGACAATTAGCGACGGATTTTCCGTCGCTAAATGTTATTTTCAAAAATTTTCCAATAATTTCATATTTTTTCCTGAGAAAAAAAATTAAAAAAGGTTTTAGAGACGGATTTTTACCAACGGATTGTGTCCGTCGGTAAAAATCTATATATCAAAACCAAGAAACCCTACTTCTTTTCTCTTTCTGTTTCTCATCTCTCCGCCACTCACTATCCTCTTATTCTCTCTCTCTCTCTCCGCCCACACTGATGCCGCCCACCGTCGCCACCCACCTTCCACACCACCCCGTTGTCTCCACACTCTCAGTCTCGTATCTCTGTGTGTTCATACTCCACCGACTCTCTCACTCTCACATTTCTCTCTGGCCTCTGCGAGAATCCAACTGCCAGCGCCGGCGGCGAGTCGGTGACCACTCCTCAGTCCAGATCCACCGGCGTCCATTCTCACATCTCTCTCCAGTCCAGATCCACAGGCCGGCGGCAGCGAGTGAGCGACCACTCCTCCGTGTCAGTATATCTCGGTTCTCTCCTCCAACAGTAAGGTCTCTCTTTAATTCCTCCTCCTTCAATGGATTTGAAGCCCTGAGGGCTTGAAGGTGATTAGAAATTAAAGAAAATGAAGAAGGTCAGAAGGGGCTTGAAGGGTGCACAGTGCACTACGCAGATTGCAGAATAGGGAGAACAGTTGCAGAAGAGGGAGTGTGTGTGTGAGATTGTGTGTACCTGTAGATTTCAATTTGGTAGAGATGATAGTGTGAGCGTCCCCATCCAAAACCTGCTCCCCCACTTACAATAGCAGCGGCCTTATTAAAAGAATTAGCTCCATCCCTAGCTCAGACCCTTTGCTGTTGGTGATGCTCCATGACTGCTCTACCAACTCCCGTTTTGTCCTTTAAATGATGGCAAAACAACAAGTCTTCAGGGAATTCTCCCTTCACAATGACATATAAGTAAGTTTATATCCCTACCTTGCTTTTGTCTCAACTCTAGAGTTCGTAGAATTGATCGCTGAGATTATGATTTCTTTTCCTTTGTGTATGTGTTTGTAGCTCGGAAGTATCTAATACCCTGCATAAGTAATTTTCAGATCTCTGAGTTACGAAGCAAGCACAAAAACATACGTTAAGAGCTAATCAACAAGTTACAGTAATATTTCCTGTGAATTAGCATTCAATATTAGTCCAGTTATTTCTCAGATGAAACCTTGGGTTCACTTTGTTTAACAAAGTAAAAGAGCTGCTTTAAGTGTCAACCTAGTATGAAGAAATCTATAAAGGGTAGTTGAAGTTCTCACCCTCATGATTTAGCAAGACAATTTGGTCACTAACCAAGTCAAAAATATAAGACTGATAGATATTGAGCTGGTACAGTGCTACCACGCGCACTTCCCAAATGCTTTTAGGATGATTGTATGGTAACTTACTATTTGTATCTTCTCTTGCTGTTTTATAGTTTTAATACTTTGCCAATTGAGTTGGACAATTTACATAATAAGATATAATAGGCAGTGGTGTATTGTTAGGTCTATATCATTGGGGTTAGGTGTGTCCTTTAGAGTGAGCCAGTGAACTTGTGGGGGGTGTAATTTGGAATGCAAGGGGAATTGGGTTTGGTGGAAGTAGGAATGCATCAACGAGGAGAAGTGAGCAGAGGCTGCTTAGTAGGGATCCTGTAACCTTCTTCCCAAGAATCAATACAACTCACCTTTTCAAACTCCAGATTTTGGGTTGAAGAGATATTTTTAAACTCTCACTAGGCTCAATGATTTTTGCATAGTTTCTTGCAGCTGATTTTGACTGGATTTTTGGTTGAAATTTAACAAGTAATCTTCTTCTATTCATTTTGTTAATTGTAAACGAATTTTTACAACTGATGCTCCTTTTTAGGTTATGATCGACAAAGGGAAACAAGTAACAATTTTGGGAAGCAAGAATCTTCGTTTATGTTTTTCTTTAGTTTCAATGAAACTTGTAATTTTGTTTTTGGGAATATGTACAATGTGATCAATTGTATTTAGTGAACATGTAATTTGTTGTTGAGTGTTAGTTGATGGTGTATATGATTTAAACTTTATTGGTATTACTTAAAATTTGGTAAAGGATGAATCTTAGTTTAAAGAATGTTTGAAACAGGTTTGAATTCATAAAGAACAACAAAAAATTTAAAATAGTTTTTTTAAAATTTTAGCGACGGAATTTCGTCGCTACAAGTCCCGATAGATCAATAAACTTTTTTAAAGATAGATTTTTAGCGACGAAATTAATGTTCATAAAGATTATTTTGATGGACCGTCGCTAAAAGTTTTTAATTTTTTTCAAAAATTTAAAAATGTAGAAAATACCTTTTAGCGACGGAAAATTCCGACGCTAAAAGTAATTAATTCCGTCGTTAATATTGAATTTTTGGTGACGGATCACCAAAATCCGTCGCTAATCTTTTAGCAACGAGGTTTTCACTCACGGACTTTTAGCGACGGACACTCCGTCGCTAAAAGTTTTTTTCGACGGAATACTCTCTTTTAGCGCCGGATATTTCCGTCTCTAAAAGTGAATTTTCTAGTAGTGAGCATGATTTCGATTTCAAGTTGAGGATGTAGATTTTGCTGTCTTTTTTATATATACTTTCTTGATTATGCATTCATTTCTTTATGTAAACATTCACTTGATAATATTGAACTCAATAGACTAAGAGTTCTACTTGATTAGTTGACTTCTAGAAAGCATTGGCTGGCTGGGATTCTAACTCTCACAATCGGGAGTTACTTTCTAATCTCTTTTCCGAAAGAAATTAAGGCTGCAATATGTGGTCACATCTTGGTTTCCTTGATTGAAGGGCCTTTAAATATGTCGAAATGTTGTATGCTTTTAGTACGCTCACTTACCATGGACATGTACAATTGGAATTCAAGTACCCAGTGTGCAATTGGGGTGACAAAATTAAAAAAACAATGGAAAATGATAACATGCAAGGTGTATTCATAATACTGTCTTAAAGACGGTGTTTTCCTCACTTGGATCGTAACCCAGAAATTGTAGGCAGCTACTAGGAAAACTAATTCAAGGATACAATTATGTCTGACTCTAATTCTCTCTCTTAAGTCTACGTACTAAGAGAAAGAAGAATCAAATTCGAACTCTGATGTTTGCCAACTAAAAAAAAAAAAAGAATAGGATAACGAGAGATGTATTAGTAACAGGTTAGAAGTTGGAATTTATATAAAAATCTAATGGCTATCTATGAAGAGATGTGTCTCATGAAGAGACTTTCCAAGAGACACCAATACGAATTGGTAACTGATGGAACTACAACAATTACTCAGACTAATACAAACAATTTAAGTTTGAAAAATAACTTAATTAAATTATTAACAACATCCCCCACTATTTTTAAATAATAAATATGATAACCCCAAGAACATGCAATTTGTATAACATATTGCCATAGGTGGATATCATTAAACCTATGCTTTGCGCAAAGTCCAAAACGAACGCAAAGGAGATAAAAGCTAGAGGTCATTACACTTGTTGAATCTTGCTCACACTGAAAAAATAAATTCGCTCTTTCAAGGCAGCACATTACCGGGGATCTGCTTATCACAGATTAGCAAGTGCTCTTGAACTTTACCTTGTTCATGGGAAGCAACCCAGACTTCTACATTTGCAAAAGCAAAGCCATCAGAAGCTTTTGCAAAATCTCTTTATTGCTTCGCTAACTGCTATGGGTTCATTAAGAACAAATAGTTCAGCCATACTTTGTTGCAAATGCAATAGTGCAAATTAGAGATGAGATTTTGTTAAGAACTAGCTTGATAACCCCCACTAGTTCCAGATTATATTGCGCTGGAAATGAAACCACATTGAACACAATTTATGGATAAGAATTCCTTCTATCTCGAGGTGTTGAATGTTTCTCCATGCAGTGGTACTTCACCTGCACCTGTTTTGTCTTATAATTCTTCTGTCTTTACTTCTTCTGCACTCATTTTTACATGCTCAAAATGACCTACAAGTGCAGGACCTTCAACATATGTTTCCTTCTCAGTTACATTTTCAGCATGAATCAAACTCTCTCCTGATTCTAGCTAAGGATCTAGCATCTTTGATGGTAAGGTGCTCTAAGAAAAAAGCATATAAAGCTTCATAAAGAGTAAGAGAATCAATGTTTAAAAATATACAAGCTTTACTTTTTTACCATAAGAAAGATAGGCTTAATACCTTTGGAACCCAACTTTGGTCTTTTATATGACTTGTCCAGTACATAATCAAGGTTAGGCTTTCTGTTCTTCCATTGTTCATATGCAGAATTCTGTTACTAATATGGCATGCTATATATATAGTGCTTCACCCCAATAACACATAGGCAAGTTTAATCTAAGCAACAAGGAATTTACTGTTTCCATAAAACTCTTAGTTCTTCTTTCTGCTACACCACTTTGGTGCAAACTATGTGAAACAGTTTGTTCATGTATATTCCATGACTTTCATGACCAGATAGATTTATTCACCACCCCCATCAGTTCTTATCCTTTTAGTTTTCTTCCGAATTTGAGTTTTGACTTATGCTTTGTAAACCTTAAATTTGTCAAATGCTTCATCTTTTCTTCTTAACAAGTATACGTAGGTGAATTTTGAAAACTCATCAAGGAAAGTGATTAGATATATTTTCCCTCCTTTATTTGCATTATTGTTGTTGTCAGAAATGTCTGCTTAGTTCAAAAATGGTTGTAGTTCTTTTTACTGACTTTACAGATTGTCTGCATAGGTTAGCTTGAATGCAACATTCACATTTCCCTAGTTTTCTATCTAATTTAGGCATTAACTCATGTTCAATCATTCTAGGATGCTTTTCACTTCTATTCTGATTTCACGTATGAGCAAGTGCACAAAAGTTGAATGAATAACAAACTAAAAGGCATACAAGTAAGTTCTGCTGCTTTATAGACCACCCACATTGTTTAAAGGGATAGGTTTTTCATCCCTCATCTAGTCATATCTAAACTGTTGCAATGTTTAAAAAGTAAATTAGAAAAAACATTATCTAAGAAACTTCTAAACTATCACAAAATAAGGTCCATGGTGCATTAAGAGTGTCTTAATATCTAGGCATACTATGTGGTTTTTAGTTTTGTTCAGGTTTCTCAAAATTATCAAAAGCATAGGGCTTCTGACTCTCTCCATGATTCCACTTCTCCGAAGCAAAAGTATAAATGGTATGCTTTCTTTCATCCTCTTTCTGTGTTCCTTAATAGACTTCCTAATTAGGGATGGTGAGATTGTCCTTGTATGTATGCGAGACCTTGTGCATTTTGATATGTGGCTGATTTTATTGACTGTCCATCACATGAAAATGCTAGAAAGATGATTGTCATTTTATGTAACTTATCCTTCTCAAAAGTGGTTTGCTTTTGAAATGTCTTAGTTCTTCCCGGTACTTAGCTTTTCTCTTATTTTCTGGTGAAATTGTGATAGGGTGTTGAAGATGGATACGACTTGGATGTCAGTGAATTTTAGATGTTATGATGAGTACAAGCTTAGAGTAAATCAGTTTATGCAGTTTGTTGTGTCTAATATGTGTAGTAATGTTATGCTAGCGTGTCCTTGTTGCGAATGCTTGAACATTAACAAATTATATCCATCAATGGTTAGAGAACATCTTTTTGATAATGGGATTCAGCAGAGTTACACACATTGGGTATATCACAGGGAAAGGTATGATAGTAGATCAAATAGGACCTTTGATAATATTGATATTGAGAATGGGAATGGTGATAATGAAGACATCAGAGACAGTGGTCAACAAGAAGGTGATAGGGTAGATGAATTGATTAATAATGTATGCAGGGGAAACTTTATTGAAATAGAACCTCAAGAAGGAATTGAACAAAGGGATGCAAAAATAAAAGTAGTACGTGTAACTTAAATGAAACAGGAAGCAGGAAAGTTCCATAAAATCTTAAGGGAAGCACAACGTGAGCTATATCCCGGCTGCACCTCTTTCACAACATTATCCATTGTCATTCTCATGCTTCACTTTAAGTTCTTACACAAATGGAGCCAGAAATCAGTTACAATGATGCTAGAGTTATTGAGTGCGGCTTTTTCCAATTAGAAAAAAATTTCGATGTCTTATTATGAGGCTGAAAACACTGAATAACAAAAATAGCAATTAGCGTCGCAAAAAGGAAAAATTTCGTCGGAACTTTATTTTACCCCAGAAATTCCTTCCCAATGTTCTGTCGCCTAAACCCTCGTTGATAAAAGGTTTTATCGACGGGATTAGTGTTCCATTCGTAATGTCTCTTTCATTAGGGACAAAACTTGTCATACTTTAGCGACGTCGCTAATCATATTGTTCAATTTTCGGAGATTAGCATTTTCAAAAAGTAATTAATTGAAACACAAATATATTTTTTACATTTTCAAATAAACTACAATTAGAGACAAAAACTCCGTCGCCAATTCCATTGCCAAATTTTATAACTCAAAACAGAGGATGAAATTTTCCGTCGCTAATTCCGTTGCAAAAATCATATTTAGGAGTGGAATAAAATTTTCCTTTGCTAATCATTGCTAATTTCCCATATTTAAGAGCTTAATAAAAATTTTGGTCGCTAATTCGTTCGCAAAAACCATATTTAGGATCTAAAAATTATGAAAACAAAAATCATTTAAATATGCATAATAGATTATCATGTTCTTAATTGACGCCACAACTTGTGACATCAATTAATAATCCAGAATCATAGCCCACAATGAATTGAAGATAACAAGTATTGTGGCATTAATAATCCAAAATCATATCCCACAATGAATTGAAGATAACAAGTATTCTGCATTTAGTAAATACCACTAAAAGTTAACAATTCAATTGATGCATCTAAATCTACCAGTTGCTTGGTTATATACAAAAAAATGAACAAATATTCTCCAACAAATGTATCTTGAGATCTGGTCACATTATAAGGCAATCATCCACCAAGCTCATTGAAGGTTTCATCATTGCCATCTTCAGTAGCATCAGTCACGGTAACTTTGGCATATAAAAAAATAATTAAAGGCATGTTAAACGATGTGAGTAATAAGAACTTCAAGGAGTATGCACCAGTGTACTTGCATCAATGGCATGATGGATAAGATAGGAGCAAATAAGGCTACCACAAATTTTCTATGAGCATATATGCTATGACATCTGGTAAACATTTTAGGCTTTGACATCCACCAGCAGTGTGAGTGGTGGCAAGTTCAACACTTTCACGGGTATTAATGCTAAAAAGTTATGTCTTTCTCATCCAAAATTTAACCAACTGTTATGTAGTAACAATCTAAAGAAACAAAATAGCAGGCAAGGTTTCAAGGGCAAACATTGTAACTAGAAAGTGAGCTGAAACCAAAGGGTCCCCCATAATGTCCCCCTCAAGAACAAAAGGCCATAACAAACTATCCAACATTCATAATCCTATCAAACTCCAAAGAGAATGTCTTCCTACTTGCGAAAACTTAATAACTTGTTTTAAAAATAAAAATAAAAAATTATCATAAAGACATATCTACGGCAAAGCAATCTCCAAAAGGCAAATAATCAGACAAGTAAAACGAGATAGTTTATCGAATTAGGATTTACAGAGAGCAGCTAATTTGTTACTGGATGGCGTCAATGGAGTACTATTAACAGTGTTAAGCATGTAAACATATGGTACTAAACATGCAGTTCAATCATTGTTAGAGTGAAAGATTAAGAATCATCACAGGACAAGGACATATCTTCGAGGAGTATTTGTCAACTCAAGATTTTTATCTTCGCAGCAGGAGTACCAACCAATGCTACACAATGCACAATAAGAAAGATGTAATAACATATACTATGAGGAAGTTCAAAATGATACCACGTCAGGACACTGTAAATATGCTATGATCAGATAGAAATCATTTGTTGAACAAGATGTTTTCTTTTTCTTCTTGTTTGGCTTTCTGATCTACCAGATACAACAATGAGGGGGAAAAAAACTCAACATTCTGCAGTCCTAGATTTTCCCTCAAAAAAAGAAAAAAGAAAGAAAGAAACCAAGAAGAACCAACATTCTGCCAATTGTAAATATGCGGGGAGCCCAAACAGTACCTAATCTATGCATCTACTACTATTACTACTACTACTAAGTGGCATTTCGTGGTCAAGCTATTCTAAATTCTGTGAAATCATTAGGAGCAATAATGGCTTGTTTGACGGAAGAGAACTTTACACCGAGAAGCATAGAACTCATGGCATAGTGATTCAGTCTTTGAGCGATTCTCACCACTGTCAACACAAGTCATACCTGACAAGTACCTAGCTCTAGTGCTCACCTGTCCACTTAGGGTTCAAGTTCGCTGGGAAAAGCAGAGGATCCGGTGCGACTAATTTCAAATCGTCCACAAACACACACAACACACAAACACATACCAAGGACTTAAATGAAAATGCTAGGGAAAATCTGACTGGAAAACAATTAACGTAGTAATCTTATATAGTCAGCATACTATTCCATGATGCAAGGAGCTGATACAAAGTTACTGCGAATCCAAATACGTCTTCATGCTTGAGCTCAACTCATTCTCTAATAGATGTAACCCTACTATGCATGAGTTTATGAACCTTTAGAAGTCTAAGTGCATAAAAAATATGAATTACATGTAGCAGTTCTTTCTCTTTTATCTATTTTTCCACCCCAAGCTCTACCAGCTTAACAATTTCACTCTCTTTCATCTTGTGCACCTCAAGCTCCACAATCTTAGCAATTTTGTCTTTCCGATTGTCGGAGGCTGGAGACTGATCTAGTGAAATATGCGTCGATGCCTTGGCATCGAGTGCAGTTTCACGAGTACCACGCATTTGACCTTTCTTGTCGTGAACCCCAAGCGTTTATGATGCATCATAAGCTAGCAAGCAAGAGTTTGGTTCCTGAGAACTAATTTGATGCGGAGGCTGGAGACTGATCTAGTGAAATACGCATCGATGCCCTGGCATCGAGTGCAGTTTCACGAGTACCACGTATTTGACCTTTCTTGTCGCAAACCCCAATCGTTTCTGCTGCATCATAATCTAGCAAGGAAGAGTTTGGTTCCTGAGAACTAATTTCATCAAACCTCACAACATATGCATATATTTTCCTCCCCTATCCCCTGTTATTAGTATCCGTCTAAAAAAAAGGGGCATATGATATAGCTAAAAATATCCCTCCAATCTACGGACGACACGTGGCAGTTGTGACACGTAACCCATGCTGGCTCATTACTAATATGGCACTTACCATATCAATCACAGGACAGAATACTAAAGAAGCTCTGACTCTATCAGCAGAGATCAATATGGGATCCTCTAGGATCCTAATGAGATTCTTATTAGAGTTGATTGAAGCCAATTCTAATTGGACTCCTCTTGCTACCACTATATAAAGGGGGTCAAGCCCCCCAGGCAAGCCGAAGTTCACACACATACACATTGTGTAATACTGCTTTTCAGAGTTCTACCTTGTTAGCCTTCTCTGACTTAAGCATCGGAGCGTTCCCCCGTCGGAACCCCACCCGGCGGTCACTCCGTGTTCTCTTTTGCAGGCATGATTTCTGGTGTTGTTCCCGATCCAGTTTTTAGCTGCAACAGATTGGCGCCATCCGTGGGACCCCTACAGGGAACATGGCTAATCATTCTTCTTTCGATGACTCTTCACAGAATCATTCCCAGAATCATCATGCATGAACTAGCGGCTCTCGTCAACCGACAATCGACCCCTTCACACCGCCATCGCGCCAGTTCTTCTGAAGATGTTTACGTCAATGTAACATCTGCTACTCCCGAAGCAGAAACTAGACCTCGGAGAAACCGATCACCAACGTCTACTCTGAAGAACGGTGACCTCTGCCATCATCTAAACCGTCAGCTATTCAAAACACCACATGACAACCTTACAAAGGAAATCCATGAACTGAAGGATGTTATAAACACTCTTCAGCGAAAGCTCGACATGGCAGTGGCTCCACCGTCCACTCACCATTCTCATCTTAAGCCAAGCGACCTTCGTCTTCGTCTCACCTCCAGATCAAGCTACGGCCCTAAATACAGATCAACGGCCGATCCAACTTATGATCCAAGAGAGAAGAGCAGAGATCACATGACCAGGACTGGATCATGCTATCGACGAGATCCATCAGTCGAAGGCAGTACCAACCCCTCCCCCAAACGGGTCACCAGAGCTGAGACCCTTCAAAAATCTGTCCCCAAAAAAAGGACGCCTGAGTTTCGTTCTCGAGAACGAGACTCCTGGAAGATGGTCCCTAGATATAACTCTCCAGAAGGATCTCCCCCGAGGGAAAAATATGGATATCCGTTATCCGAAACCATTGAAAAGGCAAGGCTACCTCCCAATTTTTGCATGCCTTAGTGTGACCTCTACGACGGAGCTGGAGATCCAGGAGAACATGTTTATCAGTTTCAAACAAACATGTTACTCCTCCAGGTTTCAGATGTTGTCATGTGCAGAGCCTTTCCTACCACTCTGAGAAAAGCTGCACATGCATGGTTCAAGTCTCTACAACCAAGATCCATCTACTCCTTCAGCCAATTATCGAATCTCTTTCAAAAATACTTTGTAAGCAGTCGTTCCCGAAGAAAAAACTCGGCGAGTCTGCTAAACATCGTGCAAGAGAAAAATGAATCTTTGGCATGCTTCGTCGGACGATTCAACGCAGTTACTTTGGAAATCGATAACTTAGACGAATCCGTGAAGTATACTGCCTTCCTCCGAGGCCTCCGACCAACATCCAAGTTTGCGTTCTCTGTAAACAAAAGTCCTCCAGGTAATATAAAAGTCCTTTTCGAGAAGGCTAACAAATATATTCAGGCTGAAGAATACCTGGAGACACACAGAGAGCGACATGGAGAAGAGAAAAAACGATCTCGAGAGATAACTCCTCAAGGAGGCAAGCCAGCAAAGCAATCTAAGCGCGATGATCGACGTCCAAAAGACCGGTTTGCTTCGGAAAACCTGACACCTCTCAATGCAAAACCATCGCAGATTCTCCACGAGATCAAAGACAATAAAGCTCTCCAGTGGCCAGACAAAATGAAATCTCGACCAAATAAAAAGAACAAAGATTTATGGTGTCACTTTCACAACGATCATGGTCACACAACTGATAATTGCGGGACGCTTAAATGAGAAATTGAGGCCTTATCAAGCGTGGCCAGTTGAGAAAGTTTACAACTCCTGGAGAAGAAAGACAACAGACACCTCCGGCCATGGAGGAAAGAGAAGATCGAGAAGAGAATGCAGGTACAATCAATACTATATCTGGGGGATTAGCAGCAGGAGGTTCATCAGGACAGGCTCGAAAAGCATACGCCAGAGAAGTGTGCATAACGAGTCAGCCCCCGAATAAGAAACAGAAGATAGTACCCGTAGCGGCGATCACCTTTTCCGATGAAGATTCAAGGGGTATAAAAACTCCTCATGACGATCCATTAGTCATCACAATGAAGGCTGGGAACTTCGATGTAAAGCGTGTTTTGATTGATAACGGAAGTTCCGCCGATGTCTTATTTTACGATGCATTTCAGAAGATGAACATTCCAGCGGACCGTCTCCGAAAGATGGATACACCGTTGTACGGATTCTTCAATAATCCAGTTGCGGTCGAAGGTATCATTGCACTCCCAGTTGCGATTGGCCCACCTCCGGCACAAGCCAACTTCATGCTTGAGTTTGTGGTGGTAAAGGTCCCCTCAGCATACAACGCCATATTGGGACGACCAGCACTCAATCAATTACAGGCAGTAGTGTCAACTTATCACCTCAAGATAAAGTTCCCCACGGAACAAGGGATTGGAGAGGTGAAAGGAGACCAAACTACAGCTCGTCAATGCTACGTGACTTCATGTCGATCAAAGAGCAAGGAAGCACTCATTATCGAAGACCTCCGGGAAAATACAAAGATACAAAGGGGAGAACCAGTTGAAGATCTTATTAGCATTGAAGTATATCCTGGAGAAGAAAGCAAAACGGTTCGGATAGGTTCAAATTTTAAGGAAAACACCAGACTCGAGCTGGTGAACTTATTGAGAACCTATGCGGATATTTTTGCATGGACAGCAGCAGACATGCCTGGAATTGATCCTGAAATCATTACCCATAGGCTAAATGTTGATCCATCCAAAAAACATATAAAGCAAAAGAAGAGGACTTTTGCGCCAGAAAGACAGGAGAAGATTGAAGAGGAGGTAGATAAACTCCTAACTGCCAACTTCATTGAAGAGATCTACTACCCGGATTGGCTCGCCAATGTCGTCATGGTTCCTAAGTCAGGCGACAGGTGGCGAATATGTATCGACTACACAGATCTCAACAAAGCATGCCCGAAGGATAGCTACCCGCTCCCAAGGATAGATCTTCTTATCGACGCTACCTCGGGCCATGAACTGCTAAGTTTCATGGATGCATATTCTGGTTATAACCAGATTATGATGCACGAGGACGATGTCTCCAAAACTTCGTTCGTCACAGAGAGAGGATTATACTGCTATAAAGTGATGCCCTTTGGACTAAAGAACGTCGGGGCAACGTACCAACGTCTGGTGAACATGATCTTTCGAGACTTGATCGGAAAGAACATGGAAGTTTATGTTGATGATATGCTAGTCAAAAGCATAAAGTCTGAATTCCATGTCAAAGACTTGAAGGAAACTTTTGACGTGCTTCGAAAGTATAAAATGAAGCTGAATCTGCTCAAATGCGCTTTCGGAGTCGCATCAGGGAAATTCTTGGGGTTTATAGTTTCTCAACGAGGAATTGAGGCGAACCCAAAAAAGATCAAGGCCATTCAAACCATGACGTCCCCAAAAACAATCAAGCAAGTACAAGAGTTGACAGGAAGGGTCGCAGCCTTGGGAAGGTTCATGGCTCGATCAGCTGAACGATGCTTGCCATTCTTTAAAGCCATCAGAAAAGCAAAAAGTTTCGCTTGGACAGATGATTGCCAGGAGTCGTTCGAAGAACTCAAAACGTACTTGAGTTCTCCGCCCCTACTTACAAAACCACTTCCCGGCGAAGACTTATTTCTATACCTCTCAGTCACCGACCTCGCAGTAAGCACCGTTTTAATCAGAGAGGAAATTGGAGTTCAGAAACCCATCTATTACATTAGCAAAGTCTTACAAGATGTAGAGACGAGATATCCGAAGATTGACAAGATCGCACTAGCCCTTATCATATCAGCTAGGCGTCTTCGACCATACTTCCAGTCTCATACCATTATCGTACTAACGGACCAACCACTTAGAAAGGTTTTGCTGAGCCCCGAGGCGTCAGGAAGATTAGTCAACTGATCCGTAGAGTTGGGGGAATTTGATATCCACTATAAACCTCACACCGCCATTAAAGCTCAAGCCCTAGCCGACTTTATTGTCGAGTGTACATTACCTGAAGACCCCCCTCAATTGGTAATTTCTGAGGTTCTAGATCCTTGGAATCTTTATGTAGACGGTTCTTCAGCTATTGGCAGCAGCGGAGCTGGAATTATTCTTATAAGTCCAGAAGGGTTTACTATTGAGTACGCACTTCGCTTTGGATTTCAAGCCTCAAATAACGAAGCAGAATATGAGGCTCTTCTTGTGAGAATAAGGCTAGCACACGCCTTAAAAGTAGACTCACTATCAGTTCATAGTGATTCTCAACTGGTAGTCAATCACGTTTTGGGAGATTACGAGGCCAGAGATGAAAGAATGGCTCAATATCTCGACTTAGTTAAAACTTCAGCGGTAAAGTTCCAAAACTTCACCATTCGCCAAATCCCCCGAGATCAGAATACTCAGGCAGATACATTATCAAGGCTAGTGTCCGCTGAAGAGACAGAAGTCCGGCGCCCGGTGTACATTGAATTCCTCAAGGATAGCAGCATCAGTTCTCAAGCTGAGATTGAAATCATAGATCAAGAACCCTGTTGGATGGACATAATCATCAAATACTTATCCACAGGTGAATTACCAAGTGAAAAACATGAGGCGATGAACCTTCATGTCAAAGATGAGCGGTATGCTTTAGTAGAAGGAACTCTATACAAGAAATCATTCAGCCTTCCTTACCTCAGATGTCTACGCCCATCAGAATCCATATACGCATTACAAGAAGTACATGAAGGGATATGCGGCCAACATCTCGGAGGGAGGACATTAGCACAGAAAATCTTAAGACAAGGATACTACTGGCCTACGATGTAGAAGGACGCCATCGAATTCACATGAAGATGCGATAAGTGTCAGAAATTTGCACCGGTTTCTCATACACCAGCTGCTCCTTTAACTTCGATTGTTTCTCCCATTCCCTTTGTTGTATAGGGAATGGACCTGCTGGGACCTTTTCCCATGGCATCTGGGCAACGACGATTTGTGATTGTGACGATAGACTACTTCACCAAATGGACTGAAGCAGAATCTCTGGCAACCATTACTTCAACCAAGTGTGAAGACTTCTTCTGGAAAAACGTCATCTGTCATTTTAGAGTACCAAGAGCTTTGGTCGTTGATAACGGAAAAAAAATTGACAACAACAACTTCCGAACCTTTTGTACGAATCTCTCGATCGATTTGAGATTCACTTCTGTAGCTCGTCCATAATCCAATGGCCAGACTGAAAATATGAATCGAAGCATCCTACAAGGGTTGAAAAAGAAGCTAGACGAAGCTAAAGGAGCATGGGTGGACGAACTCCCCAAAGTGTTGTGGGCTTATCGAACAACTCCACATTCAATCACAGGGGAAACGCCTTTCTTACTCTGCTATGGAACGAAGGCAATGTTGCCAGTTGAGATAGGAGTTCCAACAATACGGGCCTTACACTTCAACGAAGTAAACAACGAAGTTGGACTCCGCGCAAATCTTGATTTGGTAGAAGAAGCTCGAACTCAAGCCCATACACGATCCGTTGTCATAAAACAACGAGTCGCACGGTATTATAATCAAAGAGTCCAATCTAAGCAGTTTAACGAGGGAGATTTAGTCCTTCGCAAATTGGAAGTCTCCGATCCAAAGGCAGCAACGGGAAAATTATCTCCAAACTGGGAAGGACCCTACCGTGTTATAAAGGTGCTCAAACCGGGCGCCTACGCACTGAGAACACTTTCTGGAGAATCCATCCCTCGTACTTGGAATGCTAAGAACTTACGCAGATATTACCAGTAGTGTCTTGGCCCGAGCCAGGGCACTTCCTTTTTTGGGGGATAACGGGCACAGACCTTGCCAGAACTCAAAGATCTTAGAAGTAGCCTTTAGCAGATTTTTTCGAATAAATGGGTTGTAAAGCAATCCAGTGTAAACTTTATCTTTTGCTCGAGCAATAAAGTTATTTTTCTCAGTATTGTGGTAATGTAAGCTTAGCCAAAACATTATGTCCGAACAGAGTGAAGGTCGAACACTCTGCCCGAACAGAGTGATAAGCTTAGCCAAAACATTCTGTCCGAACAGAGTGAAGGCCGAACACTCTGCCCGAACAGAGTGATAAGCTTAGCCAAAACATTCTGTCCGAACAGAGTGAAGGCCGAACACTCTGCCCGAACAGAGTGATAAGCTTAGCCAAAACATTCTAAACAGAGTGACGGCCGAACACTCTACCCGAACAGAGTGATAAACTTAGCCAAAACATTCTACCCGAATAGAGTGATAAGCTTAGCCAAAATATTCTGTCCGAACAGAGTGATGGCCGAGCACTCTGCCCGAACAGAGTGACAAGCTTAGCCAAAACATTCTGTCCGAACAGAGTGATGGCCGAGCACTCTGCCCGAACAGAGTGACAAGCTTAGCCAAAACATTCTGCCCGAATAGAGTGACGGCCGAGCACTCTGCCTGAACAGAGTGTATAACTCTTGGGTTTTATAAAAATACAAGAGAAGCCAGATGGATTAGCTACATATCTAAATCCGTGAAGAAACAAAAGTTAATGGGGGCATCGTCACTCCACCAAAACTTTTGCTTCTTCAAAATATCGGCCGAGCGAGGGTGCTCGACTTCTTTGCTGACTCTTTAAGTGACGATTAAAGGATTTGAGTCAAAGTAAAAATGAATAATACTGTGTGAATAGTAAAACACAAACCACGAGAAACACATAGTAAGAGCGAAATACCTTAAAATTAAAGATAGAGTTTTACAATAAGCCCTTAAGAGGGCATCAAAATTCTGTCTAAACAAAGCAAAGAGACTAGATACAAATCTAAGCCTCGGGGGCATCACCAGAAGGACCTTCCTCTGGAAGATGAGAAGCTGTGGCATCCCCTGCCTCTGAAGGCATAGTAGTCTCTCCAGATGGTGACACTACCGCAGGCAGAACGAAATCATCCAAGGGGATGTCAGGAAAGCGCTCAGCAAACATCTCATTGGCCTTCGCAAAGCCAAGCTCATAAATCTCCAGGCCATCTTCGGTCCGCTTCTTCAGCCATTCATCCCCCGCGTTCCCATCCAAGAAATCGCGGATGCCTTGGTCTCGAGCTTTGGTCACCTCTTCTGCAGCCCTCCTTTTAACTCGCTCCAGCCTCTTCTCCAGAGTCGCAATCTGAGCAAGATGATCTTCCTCCTGCTTGCTCAGCTCTTCAGCACGATGGGTGGCCTCTTGTGCCTCCTTAACGGCTTCCCTCTTCAGCTGAGCCTCCTCGGCCGCCACCTGCCTTGCCATCTCAAAGCGAGAAAGCATCTCAGATTCACTGGCGTACATCTGGAATGAAGATTGGGGCCATCAACTAAATGAAAGTTGAAAACAAAACTGAAACCTAGTTGAGACAAAGGACGTTACCGTATAGGCGATCTGGGCAAAAGAGCAGGCAAAGGTCTCGTGGGTCTAATTCTGGAAAACCTCTTTGTCTCGAGGAAGAATTCCATGAAGAAGATGCTGCTCCGAGACATGGCTATCCGGCATCCCAAGGTCATCACGCCTAAGTGTCCATCTCGGACGAAAGATAGGATCATCTTCAATAGACACTTGCTCAAGGATCCGTGGAGAGCGTTCTGGAGGAGTGACTCTAGTCCTCTTAGGAGCAGGAGGCAACTCCACACTTGGCTGCTTCTCATTTCGCTTCCCCTTAGCTTTCTGGAGAACGCCAAGAAAGCCTCCCTGTTGCGATTTTTCACTTCCGCTAGCCATTTCTGCAATGAAGAAAGAAATCAAATCGGGAATAAACATTGAAATCAAGTTTAATTCAATGTCTTATACAAATCACACCTAGAGGAACGGTCTCAGCAAATGACACGCTAGGAATAGCAGGAGGAGGAGGAATCAGAGGACCAGCTGGAATGGGCTTTGGAGGTATGATCTTCGCCCACTCCAATTGTTCCTCCGAAAGAGGCTCATCTATACAAAGACCACCTCGAAGTTTAATATGACTAAGTATGTGCTTAGTCTGTTTTTGGGAGTAGGCTTGCCAGGATTTTTGAAATCCTTACAGAAAGGATTCCATACTCTGTCAAACGGAAGCTCCCCCTTGTCCAGTCGACCAACGAAGAAGTATCTAGAATGCCAGCCTTTATTTGACTTCGGGCCTCCCTTCAGAAGTCATTGCCTACTATGAATGTAATACCATCCCGGGCAGTTGGCGACTCCTTTGACAAAACAGATTTCAAAGAAGACTCTCATAAAATCTGTTGTATCTGGCTTGTAGCCTGAAGTCTGGACCAAATATATAAGACCGGCAAGCTTCCTCCAACCATTTGGAACAAGCTGCCCGGGAGCCATGCGATAATGCTCAAAGAAACGAAGAGCAAAAGGATGAAGAGGAAGTCTATACCCAGACTTCACCTGCTCTTCGTAGACACCCGTTTCAAACTTTGTGCCATAGTTAGCTGGTTCACCCAAACCAGGAAGCCGAGCATACCAACCTTCGGGAAGAGGATATTCCCGAAGTAAATCCTGCAAATCTTCAGTGGACATCTTACTGGACTTCTCGTCAGCAGTATACCAAGGCTTGGGATTAGCCTTATCCTCGGCCTGATCCTTTACATCTCCTAAAGGATTCTTTCTAGACAAAGATTGCGAAGGTTGAGAAGATGAAGGTGGTAATGGTTGAGAGGATGAAGGTTGGAATGGTTGGGAAGTTAAAGGTAGTGGAGGTTGTGGATTTGAAGTTCCAACTTCACTTCCTGAAGTTGCAACTCGCTCCGAACTCGAAGATGAACTACTTATACAAATATTCTCTTTGGACGAGGAAATAGATGCTGAAGTTTCGGACATGTTTTCTACTACAACTAGGAAACTATGAAAAACTTGAAGTGCTGAACAGAAATGGTAGAAGAAAAGACTTACTTGCAGAGTAATGTGCCCCCAAAAAATTTTGAGTGAAGGTAAAATGAAGTAAAAGTTCTCTTTTTATAGAGAAGCACCAAGTAACCGTTTATTGGCAAACGCAACGGTTCGTTTACCCCACACGTGTCACAAACTGAAGAGTAGAGAAGCTAGAAAATTTTCAAATTCCCGCTCAAAATATATTAATGGAGAAAGAGACACGTGGAAGGAACTAAGACTTTAGCCGAGCATAATCTCGTTCGAACACTCTGCCCGAGCAGAGTGACAAAGCCAAACAGAATTTGGCCGAGCTGAATCTCGTCCGAACACTCTGCCCGAACAGAGTGACAACGACCGAGCAGAATTATGCCCGAGCAGAATCTCGTCCGAACACTCTGCCCGAGCAGAATTATGCCCGAGCAGAATCTCGTCCGAACACTCTGCCCGAGCAGAGTGACAAAGGCCGAACAGAATTTGGCCGAGCAGAATCTCGTCCGAACACTCTGCCCGAGCAGAGTGACAATGGCCGAGCAGAATTATGCATGAGCAGAATCCCGTCCGAACACTCTGACCGAGCAGAGTGACAAAGGCCGAACAGAATTCTCCCGAGCAGAATCTCGTCCGAACACTCTGCCCGAGCAGAGTGACAACGGCCGAGCAGAATTATGCCCGAGCAGAATCTCGTCCGAACACTCTGCCCGAGCAGAGTGACAACGGCCGAGCAGAATTATGCCCGAGCAGAATCTCGTCCGAACACTCTGTCCGAGCAGAGTGAAAACGGCCGAACAGAATTCTGCCCGAGCAGAATCTCGTCCAAACACTCTACCCGAGCCGAGTGAAAACGGTCGAGCAGAATTCTGCCCGAGTATAATCCTGTTCGAACATAACCATGTCCAAGCAGAACATGGGCCGAGCAGAATTCTGCCCGAGTATAATCCTGTTCGAACATAACCATGTCCAAGCAGAACATGGGCCGAGCAGAACATGGTCCGAGCAGAACCATGTCCGAGCAGAAACCTTTCTGAACAGAATCATGTCCGAGCAGAACTTGGTCCGAGCAGAACCATGTCCGAACAGAACCTTGTCCGAGCAGGCACTCTTCTGAATATTTGAAATGTCAGACAAAGAGGTTCAATTCTGTTTTTGGCATATTTCGCTATCGCCAGTGGAAAAGGTGTGCTTTCACCCGCTTCATTAAACGCTGGTAAAAGCAGGGGCAGATGATATAGCTAAAAATATCCCTCCAATCTACGGACGACACGTGGCAGTTGTGACACGTAACCCATGCTGGCTCATTACTAATATGATACTTACCACATCAGTCACCGAACAGAATCCTAAAGAAGCTCTGACTCTATCAGCAGAGATCAATATGGGATCCTCTAGGATCCTAATGAGATTCTGATTAGAGTTGATTGAAGCCCAATTCTAATTGGACTCCTCTTGCTACCACTATATAAAGGGGGTCAAGCCCCCTAGGTAAGCCGAAGTTCACACACATACACATTGTGTAATAATGTTTTTCAGAGTTCTACCTTGTTAGCCTTCTCTGACTTAAGCATCGAAGCATTCCCCCGCCAAAACCTCACCCGGCGGTCACTCCGTGTTCTCTTTTGCAGGCCTGATTTCTGGTGTTGTTCCCGATCCAGTTTTTAGCTGCAACAGGCTTAGTCTACTGAACTTAATACATGATGGTGATGTTTAATGAAAGAATAATCCAGCTGTTGCCGGATTAAAAAATTTTATAGTAGCTATTTTGGGTAGATGTGTTAAGCTGCAATTGATTAATAACCTATTCGCAAATCTAATTTTACTAGAATAGATAATGCCACCATATTTCCTAAAGAATATGAAAATAAAGTTTTTAGTTGTAATGCCTGTTCATGAACTAATTGGACTCTGAACGACCTCATTTCAAGTTTATTGTATAGGAAAATAGATTTGATTAAGACTCTGTTGGACTTCTAGCAGTTTCAAAAATTTTCATGCATCATCAACCATGAAAGGAATATAGAGTTCGTTGAAATTCTCACAGAGCCTCATATACAACTGTAGGCTTTACGATAAGACTTCTAAATACTTCAAACAGACTAAACTAAAAGTGCACATCTATTTATTTTTTTTTTGGTAAAAAGTCCTTTATTATCATTAAAGCTCAGTACTAAGTGCAGATCTTGCTATCTCTTAGTCATTATTAGTATGAAAAGTTGGTGCAGGACAATTACCTCCACCACAAGAAAACACATTTTTAGCAACGGAGTTTTACCGACGGAGAACAATCCATCGGTAAAACGTGGTTTAACCGACGAATACCACCGTCGATAAATGTCCGTCGCTAAAAACTTATTACCGACGCAGTTAGTGTCGGCAAAAGTTTTTGCCGACAACATTTTTGCGACGGTCTTTTAGCGACGGAATTACTGTCGCTAAAACTTTTTTACAAAATTAATTTTTTCGAGGGTTTTATAAAAATGTTTTAGGGACGGAAGGAATCCGTCGATAAATATAGTGATTTACCGAAGGACTTTTAGCGGCGGGAAGCATCCGTCGCTAAAAGTCCTCGATTAAAACAACCAGATCTGCCTTTCTTTCTTTTCCCCCGTTTCTCTCTCTGAAAAATCTCCCACCACTGTTCTGAGCTTCGACGACCAGATCTGCTTGAGCTTGAGTATGGGGATGTTTTTCTTTTAGGGGCAAAGGTCTCATGTATGAAGGGATAATGACTATCTTTATATCAACTATTCCTCAAGAACAAGTTTGGTTTATAATAAACTAGGATGGTCCCCTGATATGGTTATGATGTAATAAGCTGCTAGAATTATTCAAGCACCTATTGACATATGGTTGTCATAAGCATCTCCAAAGTCATTGAACTGGACTACTCAACAGCCCCAAAACCATATGTGCTAGAAAAGGGAAATGATGATGAGTTGTTTGTAGCAGAAAAGCAATCCAACACTAGATTAGACCACATGCATCTCCTTTCTTTATATACACAATGTAGGTATACATGTATTTACATGTTTGTATAATCATGGACTGCAAGTGTACAAGCCTAGGGCTAGTCCTAGCTATAAGAAAGCTGTGTATTATGTAATAAAAGGACAGGCTGTGCTTGCATGTAAATTTAAAAGATATTGAATTAAACGTGATTCGCCCAATTGGTTTTTCATGTTAAAGTAGGTCAAATGGCTTCTGCATCGGTGAACATGGTCATTTCAGTCGGCAGGCACTTCTTCAAGGTCATGATGCCTGGTTTTCATATAGAATTTGTATGACATCCCTCTTTCTCTGTGTTTTCATGTGTGTACGCACTATTATCTTTGGTTAAAAACTTACATGTCTTACTGTACTATGAATATGTTAGGCCATACAGGTAGCCTTTTGCAGTCAGCTTACCACCTTGAGATCAAAGGAAGCAACTTTAACCAGCCGCAAGGGGTCATGGCTTGTTAAAATCAAGAAAAAGTGCGGCCAAGAGAAATTTGTTTCGAAAAGGGTTGGAACAAATTCGTGCAGCGGCATGACCTCTATCTAGGGGACTTTGTTGTCTTTAAACACATGGGGCGTATGCGTTTTCAAGTGCTGGTGTTTGATCAAAGCACTTGTGAAAAAGCTTTCCCCCAATGTTGAACTCTGAGCCCTAATTAAACCCTAAATTAAATTAATCGCATCGGATATGTGCATTTTGAACAATTTTGTGTTATTTGAACATTGATTATTTGTTTGATAATTTTAGGTTGTTAATTGTGCATTTGAGAATTGTGATTATTGATTGATGATTTTAGGTTAATTGATGATTTTAGATTATTAATCGTGCATTCAAGCATTTGAGATATTGAGATTGTTGACGGAGGATGGGACCCAATTGGATTGAATGTGTGATTTTTATTAATTTTTATTGCAATGCGCATTTGAGAATTGAGATTGTTGCCGGAGGTGTCGGACACGTGTCGTAGGTGTCGGACACCATATCGACACCCTATATGAGGTATCAGAATTGAGATTGTTGACTGTGCATTGAATTTAGATTAATTAGGTAAACGCGATATTCTTAGCACCTCCTGGAATCTCATCGTGGTTCCAGCACTCGCTATAATTAGCCCTAATCAGTCGTGATTAACCATATTTTAATTAGGTTGATGATTGAATTTTTTATTACAGGTTTGGGCATTAAAAAAAATTAAAAATGACTTTTGGCGACAGATTAATTCCGTCGCTAAAAGCGTACTTAAAAAAATACAATTTAGCGACGGAGCACTCTGTCGCTAAAACATTTCTCCCGTCGCTAATTTCACAAAAAAGAAAATAAATTAATATACGTAAAAAAAAATTAGCGACGGATATTCCGTCGCTAATTTATAACAATTCCGTCGCAAAAAGTTCTATATTAGACGACGGATTTTATAATTCCGTCGCAAAACTTTTTGTAACGGGCTTTTATACGATGGACTTTTAGCGACGGTATTTCCGTCACTAAAAGGTTTAGCGACGGATTTTCTCATCTCTAAAAGCCTTATTCCTTGTAGTGCTCGGTCTAGAAAATGAATGTGTCTTAGTTAATTAGGATGGCCACAAAGAAGAATTTGAAGTAGAAACAACATATCAGAAATTTCTAGATGCTGAAATAGAAATAGACTAGCAAGCAAAGATACCTTTTACAGCCTGCTAAGTGTTTACTCGTTTAGCCAATGTCTGGTGATCTGGTTAGCAGACTATGACATCATGGTATCTAATAGAATTAGGATTTTGATTCTAGCAACTTCGAGCGCTATTGGATCCTCAATTAATATGCAGGATGCGCGTAAGCGAACTCGAAAAATTTATCAACGCGATCCTCAAAATCATCATCATTTTTTCCTTTTCATCCAACTTCGATCGTCCGAGATGATGACTGAGATTACTATATACCACCTTAAATTAAAACCGATAATTAGGTAGGATCGATATGAAAATAAATGCATGCATGTGACAACAAGTCTATACCCCCGTACTCTAATAGGTAGTGGACCTATCCCATTCAGAAAAAAACATATTTTTAAAACAGTTATCAACTCATGCTTAGTCCTATATGTCTACGGAAAATTCGGCAGCACCTCCCCTTATTTCTCCAAGTACACGACATCGATTAGGTGTTCTAACATCCTTGCTCTTGCAAGAATTAACGGATGTTAGAACACTAGATATGTATGCACCCGGAGAAATACTGGAGAACGTGTACCAAATATCCATGCTTTGTGTTCTATGTCGTGATAAAACAGTGTATTGACTCATGCGCATGAGTCAATACACTGTTTTATAAACACTTAATTTTTTCAAATTGTCCAAACTGGACATCTAAAGGCTCATTACAAAGCATTTCTTTGTAATAAGTACCTTTAAACGGGAACTAAAGGTTTTTATACATGCATGCATTTAAAAATTGGTAACATATGCAACCATCAATCTGAAATTTCAAAATTTCGGAAAGATAGAATCATTAGGTTAATTTGGAAGAACATGCCATAACCAAAATGATTCACTTTAGAATTCGTTCACAACGAGTAGTAACCAATTCGTTATCAATGGACCTCACAAAGTAACAACGAATAATTACTGTCGAATTAAGGTTTAAAAGGATTAATCAGTGTTGATTAAGGTTATTAGGGCTAATTAGTGTTAATTAGGGCTAATTAGCATTTAATTAGGACTTACTTAGGGCTTAATTAGGATTCCTTCATTATTATTAGGATTAGGATTTTTGGATTGTCAAGTTGATGATTGACCTTTCAGTTTAAGTTCAAAAGTTACAACAATTCTACAACAATAATTAACCATATAATTAATGTCGCTACATTGTACAACTATTTTAGTAATAATTACAACAATAACTGTAAAAATAACAAAAGTCATAACGATAATTACAACAATAACCATAATTAATTAGGATTTATCAGGGCTAATTCATATATAATTAGAGTATTTTGGATTTAATTAGGCAAATTAGGCTTTTTAAAGTTTCGATTAGGATAATTAGGGTTTATCCAGGCTTATTATGATTTAATTAGGTTTTACTTAGGGTTAATTAATTCAATTTAGGGTTAATTAAGGTTAATTGGTTCAATTAGGGTTTATCGAGTTTATTTTGGTTAATTGGTTTAATTAGGGTTAATTAGGATTAATTAGGGTTAGTTGGTTCAATTAGGTTTAATCGGGGTAAATTGTGATTAATTGGTTCAATTAGGGTTAATCGGGGTTAATTAGGATTAATTGGTTCAATTAGAGTTAATCAGGATTAAATATGGCTAATTTGTTCATTAGGTTTAATCAGGGTTAATTACGGTTAATTGGTTCAATTACAGGTAATTAGGGTTAATTTGGTTTACTTAGGGTTAATTGGTCCAAATAGGTTTACTCGGGTATATTATGGTTAATTGGTTCAATTAGGATTAATCAAAGCTAATTAGGGTTAATTGGTTCAATTAGGATTAATCAGGATTAATTAGGGCTAATTGGTTCAATTAGGTTTAATCAGGGCTAATTACGCTTAATTGGTTCAATTACGGTTAATTCGTTTAACTAGGGTTACTCGGGGTTAATTACTGTTAATTGGTTAAATTAAGGATAATTAGGGTTTAATTAGGCTTAATTTGGTTCAATTAAGGTTAACTAGGAACAAAATAAAGGTAATTAGGGTTTAGTTGTTACATTTACATTACAACAAATTAAATACAATTACATTATAACAAATCAAATACAACTATATTATAACAAATTAAATACAATTATAATAAATTAGGATTCAATTACACTATAACTAATCAAATTAAATACATACCGAGGATGGGCAGCGGCCGTTGGCCGGCGCAGCGGTGGGCGGTGGACGACCGCGGGGACTGCGGTGGCACTGGGCGACCGCCGGGCCTACAGTGGATAGGCAGTGGGCAACCGAGGTGAGGGGCAACGGTAGAGGAGAGTGGCGGCATGGGAGACGAAGGGCGACGGCCGAGGAGAGGGGCGGCGGGGAAAGGGGGGGCAACAGTAGAGGAGAGGGCAGCGGGAGAACAACGGTGATGGAGTAAACAGCGCCGGCAGAGGAGAGGAGAGTGAATGGCAGCGATGAAGAGAGAGAAAAGAAGGGGAAATTTTGGTTTTATTTGGGTTAAATTTTAGCGACGGACTTTTCCTTCGCTAAAAGTGTCTGTCGCTAAAAGTTTTTACTGATGGATCTTAGATGATGGGTTGTTTCGTCGCTAAATGTGGCTTTTACAGGCCAATAGTAACAATACTTATACAATGTCGCCTACACGTTACACCTTGACAAAGAAAGATAAGCAAGGGTACTGTGAGTTCTTGAAGGTAGTTAAATTTCTGGATGGATATGCATCTAACATATCACGATGTGCAAATGTTGGTAATGGCAAGGTATCTGACATGAAAAGTCATGATTGCCTCGTTATGCTACAACGACTGAACCCAGTTGGTATGCGTAGATACTTACCCAATGATGTCCATGGTCCATTGACCGAATTAGGAGACTTTTTCATGTCTTTATGCTCTAAGATGTTGTCAAATCAAATTTCAGTTTCTGTGTTTTCTTATACATTGTGAAGCTATTGCAAAAATTATAGGACTTTGATTTGAGCTCGAAACATTAACTATTGGTTTGGGGCATTTTCTGGTATTTAAGAAAATTATTTTTAATTTAAAAATATTCAAAATTCTGAAAATTCATATTTTAACTTGTTAGGCTGTTCTAAGCTATTAATGTAATCTATAAGGATTTATTATGAATTTTTAGGGTATTATTAAACCTTAAGAAGTGTGCCTGATTTTCTGTTAGGTCTGGCCGTACGTGGGACCCATTTCCATTTAAGTTGAGTTGAGAGTGTTGGAGTGGGCAACGTTTAAGCAATCACCATCGCCTCATAGTGTTAAAATTTTAGATTTATTCTGATATTGAAATTGCTTAATTTAGGTTAATTCAAGGATTTTTTAGCGAGATTTATTAGCAGCACATCGCTTGGATCGAGGTAAGGAATTTCATTCAAACCCTATTTCATCACTCTGAATTCAAATGCTTTATTATAATAGTTTTATGAAATTCATTGAACTTCGATTTTATGATTGACACAAAAATATTTTGGACCTGCCCATTAAATCCTAACTTGAACCTTAAAGCGATCGTTTGGAATTTTTTATTTGATTCTCATATATCTTCTTGTTTTGATCATCGTACAAGGTTTTGAATTGTGTTTATTTCTTCTGAATATTGACTTGAGTTAGTAAATCTGAGAGAGTTATAAGGATGGTTCGTATTGTTGGCGTTATAAGGATGGTATGTTCGGTTGGGTTGAAACTAGTACCTAAATGGAATAGTTAGTGTACATATGCATATGTAAAGTGTATCTAAGCACTGCCGGAGTGGCTTTGCTAATATGTGTCGCTCATCTTCAATGTCTTCTATTCTGTTTTATTGCATCTGACATATTTTGAAATATATATAGATTTTAAGGGATATAGTTGATACTCTTCCCAATCTCTATAACAAAATGCTTTGATTTTATTTAAAGATTCTCTTCTTTTTTTTTTAAATTGTCATATGACTATATATGGAAGATTGTTTGAATCGCGCTGCTTTAATCCTTGATGGTCGAAGCCACAGGAAAAATTCAGATTGTCATGGATCCTGAGTTGCATCAGCTAAGTGTGCCAATGACATAGGTATTGTTATTAGGAGTTTTATCCTTGCCGGGGTAAAGACATGGAAATACATTCCAGAAACTCAGATAGATTTAATCCACAAGCAGCTTGGGATAAAATCATTTCACAGCTTGTTTAATCAAAATTTTGAAGTATGTAAATGCAACTTATATGAATAAAATGAGCATTAACTTGCTGGACAAATTTGAAGTGACTAATGATGGTCCTCATGTGAAGAGATACACTGCAACGCTGCTGAAGACTTCCTTAAGAAACTACAAGTTTTCATTAAAGGAATGTGGACTGCACTATTTGAAGGCAAAGACTCTTTGGACATCTGCTTGACACCTGCATAGGCCCGTCTTCTTCTTTTTCTTTTCTTTTTTGGGTGAAATATATCCATGTTACCAAAATTATACATTTGTTTATGCATTATATATATATATATATATATATATATATATATATATATATATATATATATATATATATATATATATATATATAGGGAGCTGATCCGTTGATAGCGCTAGCAAAATGGGGTATTTTGCTAGCGCGATCTGGCCGTCCATCCCGAAAGATGGGCGGCCCAGATCTTTTTTTTTTGCGTTTTTTTAAGTACGTCCGCTACATTATGTAGCGGACAATTTTTTGACTTTTTTTGACAAAAATACCCTTTGTGCCCATCCGCTACATTATGTAGCGGACTATCGAGACTACTGTTCTGACTTTTTTTTAAATCCGTCCGCTACATTATGTAGCGGACAATTTTTTGATAAAAATACTCTCTGAAAACTTGTCCGCTACATAATGTAGCGGACTTTCTGACTATCTCTTTCTCTGTCCTTTCTTTCTCATTTATGTTCTGACTATCTCTCTTTCTCTCTCTCTCTCTCGCTGTCCCCACTCCACTCCCCCATTCCTCCTTTGCTTCTTCTTCAACAACCGAACAAATTCTCTTCATCTGTGCTTTTCTTTTCTTTTCATCGGGCTAGACTCGGGCTTGGAGCTCGACGAATCGGACGTGTGGAGCTCAGTCGGCGGCGGCGGCGTCTCGCCGAACTACAGATCAAGTTCATTCTTGTATTGGATTGATGTACAGATCAAGTTCATTCTTGTTCGTGGGTCTTTTTCTCTGTTATGGATGGTGTACTCTCTTGGGGAAATAAAGATGGAGATTTTGACGGGTTGAGCTGGGTTATTGATGGATTGACACCAGAAAACCTCAGATCGAATAAAATAGAAGAAAAAGGAAATAGAAAAACAGAAAACAGATAAAGAATTCGGAGACTTACCAATACTTTTGTGAGGAGGATTGCATCAGACGATGCAGCAGATGATGTTGATGGGGGGAGGAAAATGATAAAAGAGGGACAAAAACTAAATGGGGAAGGTGAGGAGGATTGCTGGTGAAGATGGAGATGAGAGGGACGGGGACAGGGGTGCAATGATTCTGGGTAATGCTTTTGTGGGCTGATGAAGATGATGATGGATTGGAGACAAGAGAGGAGTGAGAATGAAGAACAGGAGCTTCACTCCTTCACCTCTGTTCTGTTTCTTTCCATCCATGCCCATGGTTTCTCCTTCACCGCCATTACCAGCATCATGAACTCTTCATGCCCTCAATCCATGGCCAACTCCACACCCACTGACACTTCCGGCAAGAAGGTCCAGAAGCCTTACACCATATCCAAGTCCAGAGAGAGCTGGACCGACGAAGAAGAAGGCAGCAATATGGATTCAGACTCGCTGGAGAGAGAGAGAGAAGAGTCAGAGCATTAATGAAGGGAGAGAGAGAGAGAAAAAGATAAGAGAAAATTAGTCCGCTACATTATGTAGCGGATGAGAGAAAGGAGAGAGAGAGAAAGAAAAAAAAGTCAGAACATTAATGACAGAAAGAGAAAAAAAGTCTGAAAACTTGTCCGCTACATTATGTAGCGGACGGACCCGGAGGGTATTATTGTCAAAAAAATGCAAAAAATTGTCCGCTACATAATGTAGCGGACGGACTTAAAAAAAACGCAAAAAAAAGATCTGGACCGTCCACAGATCGCGCGTGGACGGCCAGATCGCGCTAGCAACTTAACCCAGTTTGCTAGCGCTCTCAACGGATCAGCTCCCATATATATATATATATATATATATATATATATATATATATATATATATATATATATATATATATATATATATATATATATATAATTTTATTTTATTTTTGTGCCAAAATCGTGTTGGTAGTGACGGTCGAGTAATAATGGTGGCGATGGTGGCGGCGGCGGCGACAACTAAAAGGTGTCGATAGCGGTGGTAGTGGTGCAAGAAGACGTAGTGTTGGTAATTATGGTTGTAGCAATAGGCGGTGACATGGCGGTCATGGCAGTGATTGTAGTATTACTACAAGAAAAACAAGTTATGCCTACGGTACAGTACCGTAGGGATAGGTGCCAAGTACCGTAGGCATAGTCTATCCCTACGGTACTATACCGTAGCCGTAAGTTGCGATGCCTTAGATCTATGCCTACGGTACTTGTCACCTATCCCTACGGTTACGCCGTAGCTATATACCTATGCCAAATTTGTTTTAAACCACTTATAGCGATGGTTCATGGGGCATAGGCCTACGGTTCAACCGTAAGGATATATTTAATTTTGGAAGCCTATGCCTACAGTTGGTACAGTAGGAAAATGTTTACCCCATAAGTACCCTAAGCTATACCTACGGTATATTCCGTAGGGTAAGGTTAAATTGTAACCTTTTAAAAAAGAAAAATTTGAATCCTATCCCTACGGTACCAACCGTAGGTACATGTTCTCCTTTTTTTTTTTCTTTTTTCCATGCTGAATTTCTTTTCTGTGCTGAATTTTGTTTCATCACAAAAACCTGTAAATGCAATTGAAATATTATAAACATGTTTTGCAACTGAAGTATTATAAGCATGTTTTGCAATTGCATAAATAGTGCAACGTTATATAATAATAATCATGTACACCAACTTCCATACAAAAGCGTCAATCTCACCACTTAATTTCGAAAGCCATCATAAGATTTTAATACTATAATCCTGACCTAGATACTATATACATCCACCCACATTAGTTGCAAACCACGAATAACTCATGGGAACTAGTCCTCGTTCGCATAACTTGCATCTTGCTCCTCGCCATCATAACCATCCTACAAAATGTAACAAAGCATCATTGATGACTGAGAGGTTGTATCAAAGACTGAGTTCAGTGTGTACTTCCAAAATGGACAATTCTGATTGATGACCCACAAGTAAAATAGAAAACTACATACAAACCAATAAAAAAATATAAACAAAAACATAGCAGAACAATTAGTGGTTGACGAATCACTATGAAAGGAGAGTCGCAAAAGAGTGAGCAAGGGAGAGAGAAAGAATGAGCTCAAGCAAAGAAAGGCACATGGGATCAGTTTATAAGCTGAACACAGCAGAAGTGTGAAAGACATGTGGAGAGGAAAAGATTCAACTCTTTTCTTGATTTTTGCAGTACAGAAATAATCAGCAAAATGTATTTAAATATGACTATTATGTACATTGATGTGGTTAAATCCCCTTAGAAACGTAGAAGTTGTAAAATAAAATTCAGAAGTTGTCCTCGACATCATTCTGTGATTTCACAACCATTTGAACTTCTTTCGATAGCAACTCAAGAGTTCAAAATCTTGTTGTTTTCACTACAAGAAAAACCATTTGAACTTCTTTCGATAGCAACTCAAGAGTTAATGCGCTTAATGCAGTTTTCTTCAACTTCCGTGCTAGCACCAACACCACGTACTTCTGTTATATTAGATTCTTCAGTAGTTGAGTCAAACATAATTGAAATGGGCAAAATGCACCTAAAATGTAAAACTAAGTTTATCACCTTAGGATGGCAACTAGTCAATTCCAGTATAATGTAGTGCCTAGCAACAAGAAACCAGCGTAACAAGTGGCTTTAAAATAACTGAGACATTCAAGCAACCTTTTAAACTCAATATGTTTTTGCCCTTTCAAACATCAATAGCCAATTTCCAAAAAGTACATGTACACATCATCAACTATTTTTAATATTCCTATATTCTTGGCTGAATGCTGCATCTCTGACAATGGAAAGAAGATTACGATACATGCAAATGCCATAATAGGACTGGATAAGGTTGCTTAAAGGATACAAACGAAGTAAATGGAGAAACAGAAGCAGTTTCGTCATTTATATGTTTAGCAAGAAGTACTTTAGTACTTTATACAAAGTTTAAGCAAGAACGTCTATAGTCAAAGCAGATAATGCAAAAGGTGCACAATATATGTTAGATAGTAGCACCTCTGTACTGGAGCAGGAAGACATGAAAAAATGTTACCTTCTAGAGAAGTGGGATTGGGAGGAAACTACCATGAAGTCTGGTAATACTTTGGCACCATTTCATGAAAAAACAAGCCAAGGAAGAATCTGGGAAAAGAAAAATGTACACAAAAGGCTAAGGGAGGCTGAGCAAATGCAAAAAAGGCTAATTTCATAAACTAAAATAAGAAATTTAGCAAAGGTTCTAACTCAAGTACGGAGCTAGAAAACTAGATTAATTCGTTCAAACATGTATATGTGCCTGCAATGTGAAAAGGGGTCAGGTGCAAGTGCTTAAGAATGCTGGAATTCATGCTTGTACAAAATATTATAAAAGTGACAAGAAGAGGAATATAACAACAGAGAAGATGGTGAAACTTTATGATTCAAGACTAACGAGATGGAAACTAAGAAAAGGCATGACTAAACTCTACATAGCTGCAAGTACTATCCTTAATGATCCTGCCACTGCCACTGCCACTGCCACTGCCACTGATTTCAATATGATTGTTTTTGGTCCTTACAAAGGCACACCGAAAATGGGTAGAGTGATTTTCTGTTGAAATTTCATTTGTAATGAAATTTCAAGCCCTTCTCTATTTTTAGCCTGTTTTGCATACGTCTAGTGTACATAGTTATTATACAACACATATGGTAGTTTCACACATGAAGATTATAATACGTAGTCTTCAGCGCAGAATGGTACTTTTAACTCAAATCAGAGATGAACTGCAGGTTTGTCATTGACTGGAAATTTTGTCCTACCACCTCCCCATATATTTGACGGCAACTAAGTGAAACTAAACCTTTAACATGTAGAGGGATCAATTTTCTCAATTGCTTAGCTTCTGGAAAACCACCGGAGTAGGAACCCTAAAGGTAATACAAAATAAAGAAGGAGATGGCATAACTTTTTCTTGAATTCATAAAATTAACACAAAATCATCAATTAATGCAAAACAGGTATCGAAAGTCAAAACAGTAGAATAATTCATTACAAAGGAGATGGTTGAAACAAAAATTAATGAAAAGACAGTTACTTAAGAGTTGTGATTGAACTCAGATTGAGAACGTAGCACCAAAATGGTGGCCGTAGCAAGTGGGTGCTTGTAGTCTGGTTCTACCAGCAAGCTCAGAGGTGGTTCTTGCGGCAGATTCACGACAGAGATGCGAGAGTTGGAAAGAAAAAGAGATGGGGGCAGAGAAAGAGAGTAACCCATTGAGAGAGAACTCAGATCTGTGAAACTAGGTTTTGAGCAAACTATCACCAATTGCCTGGGATAATCCAATTGCCAAATTATGCCAGCAAAATTCTCCTGCCTGATCGTCGACCCCTATCACGACGGTAAGCAGCCGTGGGCTTTGTGACGGTAAGCAGCCGTGGGCTTTGCAACGTCGAGGTTCACCCAATTCCTACGGGTAAGCATCGTCGAGATTCCCCTTTCAATTTGAAGCAGTATCTATGGCCACGGTACAATATTAACCGTAGGCGTACAAGACTTCTACCTACGACTCCTTTTATACTGTAGGCCTTTTTGTCACCATAGAGCCCGTTTTGGTGTAGTGTATGGTGGATATTTAGATGATTTTGGCAGACATGGACGTAGTGACGGCAACGATTGTGGTAGAGGTGGCGGTATCCTTATGGTCGTGGTGGTGGTGGTAGTGGCTAGGTCGTGGTAATTGTGGTGGTGGTAGTAAAAGGGAATAATGGCTATAGTGGTGATCGTACCGTGGTGGAGGCGGTGTTACCACCAAATTATTTGAGGCAGTATCATAGTGATAATTATTCTTTTTATGTAAAATTATGTTTGATAACTTTTAACCATCTCACTTAGAATTAAGTGATAAGCATTAAGTAAGTCCACCCTGACTTAAAGTTTTAATCTATTTTTTGTAAGACTTAATTTTTTAAGTGATGTCGCGCTAAGCATTATCAAAACCCACTTAATTACAAATCATTGAATACTTTTAAGTTTTAAGTGCTTAATTGCATTATCAAATATACCCTAAGATAACTAACGAGATACAAACTTAAAAGAAACTTATCTAGAAAATGCAACTCTTTATATGCATATATCATACTTCTCTCGTCTTACATAAATTGATCATATTTTCTTTTTGGGCCATCCCACAAAAATTGCTTACTTTCCAAATTAAGAAAGATTTTGTAGGTGTTTTTTCATATTTATCATTTTTTAATGTTTTATTTATTTTTCTCTCCACATTTAATTTTCCACCAATTCATTTTCTCTCTCCTAGCCCACTTTCTTACACTTTTTTATTCAATTTCTCTTTTCGCATTTAACACTTCACGAACCAATTTTCTCTCTCCTGACCCACTTTCTTACACTTTTTTATTCTATTTCTTTCTTCATAATTAACACTCCAACAACCAATTTTCTCTCTTCTGGCTCATTTTATCCCCATCCCTCGCTAAAAGGTAGAATCGAAAACACACAATACATGACCTAAATCCTTAATATGCGTGCTAAGTCAAGTGTGGTCAATTTATGTGGAACGGAGGAAGTAGTAAATATGTAAAGTCAACAACAGTTGGCCTCTGAGATATGCGAAGAAGCATGATGTGTTGGCAGCGGAACCGGAGAATCTTATCTGGCGTGTTAGGTGGGGCATGAACTAATCTTGATTTCTTCGTGTAGAGATTTGTGAGGGTGTGATAGGAAACTTTTAATTTACCTTTTCTTAGCTCAATTTCCTAGATAATAAAGTTCTTACTAAGTTTTTGCAATGTTACAAAGATCTTATTTAATCTACTAGCGACGGTACGGTCGGCTGCGAAGTCTCACCCGACGATAATCACGGCTGTCGAGCTACCGATTAGCAGTAATAAGGTAGCGGCAGCGAAGACGGACAGAGAGCGTTCGATCTAGATCGGCAAACCTCTAGCTCTAGATCTATCGCACCTAGGGCCTGTTACAAAACGCAGCAACAACAAAGTAATATATCGAAGAACAAAGAAACGAGAATTTAAAAAAAAACCGCACACAAGAATTACGATGTTCACCAATATGGCTATGTCCTCGGAGTATGATCAGATTTTGATTTTACTATTTAGCAGTGTTACAACCAAAATCCTAGCGGCCCCCACTCTCTGTTGTCGTTTTCTCTCTTGACCCAAAAATAATACAAGACCACTTATATATATTTAGAGCTAAGTGGTGACCTTCTCTCAATAACCAATGTTGGACACCCACACAAAACTAGTTTTCAGGTCACTACCTCCATTGTAATAATATCTCTGGACTGAAATCATGCTCCATATACAACAATCTCCCACTTGGAGACTGATACAACTCCAGTGCTGAAACTCCCTACAAATGCTGGTCATACTCATCCAAGAAGCATCAACGAAGACTAATCAAAGTTGAGCATAGGCTCAACTTATTCCTGTCAACCACTTTCGTTGACATGTCTGTCGGATTCTTGTTGCCTTCAATCTTCTCCAAGTTCAGATGTCCATCCTCTAACAGAGACCCTATAAAGTGATACCTCAACTGAATGTGTTTGGTCCTCGAATGAAACGATGAGTTCTTGGCAAGATGTATTGCACTCTGACTATCAGTCCATAACTTGAAATCTACTTGCCTATATCAACAATCTCTAAAGCAAAATTATTTCATTTCTTGCTTCCGTCACAACAGCATATTTTGCTTCTATTGTAGACAATGCAACAATCTTTTGCAACTTAGAGATCCAGCTTACTGCGATCCCTTCTATAGAAAAAACATATCATGTGGTGCTTCTTCCAATGTCTCCATCGCCTGCATGGTCTGAATCTATAGAGCCTCGTACATCTATGTTATCACCTTTAGAACATAAGCAGAACCTGGATGTTCCTCTCAAATACCTAAGATCCACTTCACTGCTTGCCAAATGTTCCTTTCCTGGGTTTGTCGTGAATCTACTCATAACTCCAACTGCATGTGCAATATCCGATCTTGTACTGACCACGTCATACATGAGACTTCCCACAGCAAAGGAGTACGGTACCTACGTCATGTATTCTTCATCTTCCGTAGTCTTGGGACTCTAACTCTTTTGAAAGCTTAAAGTGAGCTGCTAAAGGAGTCGTCACAAGTTTAGAGGCGTGTAAGTTAAAACTCCTCAAAACCTTCGCAATGTACTCTTCCTACGACAACCATAACTTTTTCTATTTTGTGTCCCTGGTTATCCTCATGCCAAGAAGTTGTTTTGCCTCACCCAAGTCATTCATAGAGAAAGTACTTGCCAACTTCTTCTTGAGTTCATTAATCCTTCACATGCTTGAACCTGCTACAAGCATATCATCTACATACAGAGTTAAAATAATGAAATCCTCACTATTAAACTTCTAAAAATAAACACAGTGATCAAAGTCGCATCTAGTGAAGTTTGTCTACTTCATGAAACTGTCAAACTTTAATTACCACTGTCTTGGGGCTTGCTTTAGGCCATATAAGCTCCTCTTCAACCTGCAAACCATTCCCTCCTTACCATTGACTTCAAAACCTTCTAATTGATGCATGTAGATTTCTTCCTGTAAATCCCCATGGAGAAATATTGCCTTAACATCCAGCTGCTTCAGATGTAAGTTCTATATAGCTACAATGCTCAATTTTTATGAATTGAGGTCATCTTCAAAATAGGAGATAAGATTTCTTGAAAATCAATACCTTTCCTCTGCCGATACCCTTTCATAACTAGTCTTGCCTTCTATCTCTTCGTTCCTCTGGCTTCATTTTTAATCATGTATACCCATTTATTGTACAAAACACTCTTACCTGTAGGAAGCTTTACCAAATCCCAAGTTTGTTTTGCTCAAGTGAATCCATCTCATCTTTCATGGCTTGCTCCCACTGTAACCTGGATTCATCCTCTATCACTTCTTGATAACATTCTGGCTCACCAGAATCAATATACAAAATATAATTAAGCGGAAGACAAAGTCTATCAGGAGCTTTCCTTACCTGACTGCTTCTTCTGAGGTTAGTACTTTCAGGCAGCTAGTATTGATCACCAACTCCAATTTCAGTATTAGTTATCTCATCAAAGACTTCTCGATTTTCTATCCTGAATATCTGTTCATCTTATGGCTCATCAAGTTCCATGCATTTCCTGTTTTCCTTTTCAATTCCATGTTCTTGTAACCTGTGCTTATACAACTGTGATTCATCGAATATGGCATCCCTACTCCTGATGATTTTTTTATGTTCATAATCCCACAAATGATAACCATATTCATCACCTCTATATCTAATAAATACACACTTTGGAGATTTAGAATCAAGTTTCTTCATTTCCTCTTTATCAATATGAGTATAAGCAATACATCCAAAAATTCTCAGAAAAGAATAATTTACTGGTTTACCTATCCATTCTTCTTCAGGAATACCACCATGGAGAGCACTAGCTGGACTTCTGTTAATTAAATATACAGCAGTATCAATATCTACTGCCCAAAACTGTAGAGGTAAATCAACATATATCATCATGCACCTTGCTCGTTCCATGATGGTTCTGTTCATCCTCTTTGTCAAGCCATTTTCCTGAGGTGTCCTATTAAGAGTCCTTATTAACCTGATAACGTTATTGGAACAGTATTCTTGGAATCCTTCATCACGATACTCACCCCCATTATCAGATTTTAGGCATTTTACCTTGTTCCCTATTTCATTCTCAACAAGAGTTTTCCACTTCTTAAAAGTGTGATAAACATCAGTTTTTTGTCTGATGGCATATATCTAGGTCTTTCTACTAGCATCATTTATAAAAGAAACAAAGTAGAAATTACCTCCAAGAGACTTTACTGTAGTAGGTCCACAAACAACCGTGTGAACTAACTCGAGCCTTTCAATCTTCTTCTCTTTACCATCACTCCGAAAATTGACCCGCTTTTGCTTTCCATAGACACAACCCTTGCAAAAATCCAATTGAATCTTCTTTATCCCTGACAATGCATTCTTTGAGTGTAAAATTCTCATACCACTCTCACTCAAATGTCCTAACATGTGATGCCATAACTTGGTCCTCTGATTTTCAGTAGAAGCCAAATAGACAAAGTGGTTATAGGTACCTAAAAGAGTATCTAGGGTTCCTACTCTTTCACATCTTGCTACCACCATCGACCCTTTGATCACCTTCCATTGTTTTTCACCAAATGCCACAAAATAGCCTTTCGTGGTCCAACCAGCTGATGGATATACGGTTCTTATTCAATTCTGGAATATGTCTAACATCCTTCAAAACTAGGGTTCCTCCATTAGACAGTTTAATTTCCACTTTTTCCTTTCGAACAATGTTACATCGATATCCATTCCCAACAGTCACATGTCCATAATCACCATGAACATAATCACGGAAACAATCCTTATGAGGTGTACAATGAATCGAGGCTCCTGAGTCTATATACCTCACTTTGTAATTATCATCCACAGTAGCAAAGAGACATAAATCATCATATGTCCGTTCGTTTGAGCTGACCATGTTTGCCCCTTCATCATCACCTTGTCTTCCCTCTGCTCCCTTTTTCTTATTTGGTTATGTACAATCATTCTTCTTATGACCCTCCTTGTTACAATTCCAGCACATTATGGTTCTCCCTTTAGACTGCAACTTGCCTCTTGATTTTGATCTTCCTCTTGTAGGACTTCTTCCCCTGTTATTCTACTTGTTATTATGTCTACCTCTGGATTCCAAGGACAAAGCAGTACTAGATGATATACCATCACTAATTGTCTTTCTCCGCATTTTGTCATTGATTATAGAACTCATAACATCATTAAGTGTTAGCATCTCAGAGACAGTAGAATTACTCAATGTCGTCACTAAGTTATTCCAACTATCAGGCAGTGAACATAGAAACAACAAAACCATAAATTCATCATCATCATTAATACTTACAGATTCCAATTGATATGTAACACCGTTAAAATCATTTATTAGATGATCAGCAATAGAACCATTTTCAAACATCTTCATATTAAACAGTCTCTTCATAAGAAATACCTTATTCGAAGCAGAAGGTTTTTCAAACAATTTCTCCAATGCTTGCATCACAACAGCAGTAGTTTTTTCTTTGAAGATAATTAATGCTACTTGCGGTGTCAGGCTAAGCCTTACTGTAACCAACGCCTTTTTATTCAAAATCGCCCACTCGTTCGCATTCATCGCTTCAGGGTTCTCTCCTACCAGCGGCAGATACAAATCTTTCTCATACAAGTAGTCTTCAACTTGCATCTACCACCATTGGAAATTCATACCATTAAAATTTTCGATCTTTCCTTTACCTTCTTCAGCGATTGCTCCCATTCAAACGTAAAACTTACGTGAGTAAAGCTCGAACCCAAGTTCTGGTACCACTCGTTACAAAACGCAGCAGCAACGAAGCAATATATCGAAGAACAAAGAAAAGAGAATTTAAAAAAAACGCACAACACAAGAATTACAAGATTCACCAATATGGCTACGTCCTCGGAGTATGACCAGATTTTGGTTTCACTATTCAGCAGTGTTACAACCAAAATCCTAGCCCCCACTCTTTGTTGTCATTTTCTCTCTTGACCCAAAAACAATACAAGACCACTTATATATATTTAAAGCTAAGTGGTGACCTTCTCTAAATAACCAACGAGGGACACGACAACTTATATACTTGGGCTAAGTTGTGACCTTCTCTCCAAAACCAATGTGAGACACCCACATATATAAAACTAGTTTTCAGGTGACTACCTCTAATGTAACAATGTCTCTGGATTAAAATCAGGCTGCATATATAATAGGGCCGGCGGTGAACTCAGCTTCGGTGACAATCCCAGCTTAGGTGGTTGGGTAACTCGGCTGATGGTAGCCTCCACTAGCACCTTTGATCGGCGGTAGAGATGGACTATTAGAGGAGGAGTTATATTGTAGATACAACTAGCATAGCCATGATGGCCTGCATATGCACCGACGGTCACCGAAAAAGTCATAGGCGACTATTGGAACTTTCACCAATGTTTGAATCAAAACTGCAGTGGCCTGAGTCTACCCTTTTATTCCCTGTTTGTCAGTGATCCTTGCCCGCAAAATTTCAGTCGATGTCTGCCTGGCCTCTATATGTTACACATGACACCTCATTTCCTTTGCCACATATTGATTAAGCTTGATATATTTATCCCTTTTCATTTAATTGACTCCACTTGAACCACAATTGTATCAGCGCCATGTTTTTTCTCAGATGTGAACTAACACTATCTATGGCTTTTCCACTTCTAGACACAAGTTTTTTACTATATTTGGATTGACTGGTTTTTACTATTTGTTCGGATAGGGGATCATAAGTACGTGCTGCTGAGGGAGGTTCTATCTGAGTGTCAAGCACTTTTCATTGGCTTTTGGTATTAATGCCGCAGTGACTGAAATTAGATTGGGTTTCTGTAATTCCTGCTTTAAAACCTTCACCTATCTTCCCAAATAAGCAAACTAGTGTTTGGGGTCTTTCGGGGGAGGGGATGCGGGGGTATGAGATGACGTAATTGAAAGTGAAGATCGGATGAAAAGTGGAAGAATGGAGGTTGGGGCTTATTTCTTGCTTGCGGCCGGGGCCAGGGAGGGGGGGGGGGGGGGGGGAGGGTTCCTTTGACGTTTGTTTGGGCAGTTTGGCCTCATCTTAATTTCTCAGTCTTTGCTAGGGTTTGTCAGTTTTGAGTTTGAGTCGTTCTTGTCTTAGTGTTGGCAGTCTCCTTTGCGACTCTTTTTCAATTGCGTTTCCTGACCATATTTTCATTGTAGCTGTCGTCTTTGCAAGTGTTATTTGAAGCATTAATGAATTAGTGTTTCCTTATTTGATCCGAGATGGCACAACTACAATTGATCAGATGTGTTCCCATAAGCTTTTTTCGGGCTTGCTTCAAGGATTACATCCAATGTTACTCTGAGTCAACTGTGAGATTTGAATGCACAACTTGGATGAGCCATGAGATGTGAATAACTAATTGGAATGGGTTTCAAGTGTCTTCTACCGAGGAGATATAGAATATGGGAATGCTGATCCAAGATATGCAATCGAGGGACTTTGGCAGTTACATGGGACTGCTTTAGATGTGTTCTTTTGAATTCTAGTTGTTGTAATGAAAAAAGAAAAAGAAATGCTTGTAATATGGATCCACCTAGATGAATTATCCATATCTTACTTGTAATGTAGCTTAGTAATTAGTTTTAGTCTTGCAGGGTTTTGGATAGTGAAATGTTTCTCTTAGTGTAGCCACCTATGACACCCTACTCTTATAACTGATTCCTTAATATATATTTTTTTTAAAGGGAAAATTGCGTAAAATACCCTTGTGGTTTGGGGCAGTTGCAAAAAGACCCCTCTTGTTACAAAAATTGCATAAACACATATGAAATTGCAAAGGTGTTGCACCGTAAAATTTCCGTAACAGAATAGCAGAAATGTCAAAATTGCCCTTCTATATAACAGAAAAGGGCTCGCCATTTCCATTTTTCTTCCTCTGATTCTCTCCTCCACTGGATTCTTAGATCTGGACATGCACGAAGGCCAGCTACCTTGATCGACGGCGGGCTCGCGGCGGTGCAAGCATGGATCGAATTGCACATATCATATCTGAATTTGTGCGATTTGAAATCGAATTGCGATTTGAAACCCAAATTGCACAAATCAGATCTAGGTTTTCAAATCGCACATTGCGATTTGAAACCCTAGATCTAAATATGTGCAATTAGGGTTCGAATCGGTTTGATTAGGGTTCAAATTTGTGCGATTGGGGTTCGCAAGCATGGATCGAATTGCACAAATCAGATCTAGGGTTTCAAATCACACATTGCGATCTGAAACCCTAGATCTGAATTTGTGCGATTAGTGTTCCTTCAGTGCCCAATGTTCTTACTTTATCGCCGAAAAGGTAAGGTTCTTGCCTATGTGATTAAGTTTGGCGGTGATGTGATAGGGCAGGGTTGGATGAGAAATAGGGTGGCGCCGGTTGTGGGTGGGTCAAGTGGAAGACAGGGTGGTGGGTTACATCGACGGCGCATGGTGACGAGGCTAGCGGCTGCTAGGCGCACAGGGCCGGGGTGGTGGTGGCGCAGGTGGCAGACTGGGACAGTGGTGGTGAGGGTGGCGGCTAGGGTTAGGGTTAGGTTTAGGTTTTGGTGGGATTGGGAAAAGGGAAGGTACTTTAGTCTTTTTAATATATAGTTTTCTTACTACACGCATTTTTCAAGAGCGTGAAAAGCACGCCCCGTTAATTTGGATGACTTTTCTAACAGTTGCAACAAACTGAGCGCTAGAGGGAGGCCTTTGCAATTTTTGTAACAAGAGGGGTCTTTTTGCAACTGCCCCAAACCACAAGGGTATTTTACGCAATTTTTCCTTTTTGAAATGCAATTCTACAATTTAAATAAAAAAATAAAATCTGCTAGATCTTGTCACTCAAAACACATTTATTTACCTTTAGTATGAATCAAGAAAAAAAGAACATGTTAAACGCCTTTGCGTCCCTTTCCAACTCCTTGTTTAGCCCACATTGTGCATGACATTCCAGTGTAGACGAAAAAATTGGACTAGCCGCCTCTTTAAAGACCCAGATGTGGCCACATCTATCAACACATTCAACCTCAAACTAGTACGATCAGTTGGAAGCCTGCTACACCAACACCGTTTTTGACCGGAAAGCTTGACCAAGTGTGCATCTATTTGCGTTCTTATGCATACACACAATCAATTTGTAGGCAGTTGATACAATTAATTCAAATGTAAGGGTTCTTTTTTACCTTTTGATGATAACTTCTTAAAAACTTTTGAAAGATTTGAAACTGCGAAAATGAAAACGTAAAATCTAGAAAGTGCATTCACACGTAAATTAAAAGCATCTAACTTTTAATCTATGAAGGCTTTTATCATGAAAAGCTACATTAATCTTCACCCAAAATCTTCAAAAGAAGAGAGACTTCTCTCTGATTAAGAGAAAAAAAAACAGAAAAATATTTGATTGATGTTTCTCACATTGTGTCTTGCATCTAATATTTACGCAACAAAAGAACTACCATATAAAACATAAACTACTTGTAAAAAATAATTACCATCGACCACTTAGAAAATAACTTCTCCTAATGGGTAGCTACCCTCTTGAAAATAGGAACACGTTTACCTTAGGTTAGTTTCTTCACATGTGAAAATAACTTCCAAATGTGAATCCTTCGTCATCTCCTTGTATAAATAATAATCTGAACCTTAGAATCATTTAATTGCAATTAGTTAAGGACAAATCATTAACTTTAACGATCATCAAGAGTGGCTATCGCTAATGTTTAAGTCAATAACTTATCAATTAAGAATTTGTTTTCTGGCGTCAATAGTATCATGTGAAATTGTGTGGATGGTGTCATGGAGATAAGCCTAGTCCTTAGAAGAAACACAATCCGCAAAGGAATACTTGATACATTTTGCACTTACCAATGATTTTAGCTTTGTTTACATCTTGGCATCCATGAGAGAAGCACGTTTCGTATACCTTTCAACTAGCTGATTCATAATCAAATCGTGTGTATTTCAAGTAATTTTCATTGAGGGATCCAAGTAATATTAAAAAACTTGGACAAATCAAATGCCAGAGCTCTATTATTTGTAGGGCTGAGACCAATATCCCTCACATATCATTTTAATTTATTTTAATTTATTTTGTTATACCATCTGGTATCCGGACACCACATTGGGAGCCGACTAATCCGGGTTCAAGCCGGACATGACAACATGGGCGAAAGAAGCTCTCTCTACCAAGTTTTAACGCAGTAGCATTCCCAGGGCTCGAACCCGAGACCTTTAGTTAAGTTAGGACAGCCCCTTTGCCAGCTGACCTATGCGCTTGGTGGTTACATATCATTTTAATGCTATTGGGATGTGAGACTACTTATATGAACTTAACAGGTTTTGATCTTTGGGCTCTTCGTTAAATATTGCAATCAAACAATATTTTATGTACATATAAACATAAACACATTGGAGTCATGAACTTATCAACAGCCAAACTCTAATAAATAAGCCTTATGAATTAACATGTGACCATCAAATTATATAAAACATGAAATGAAATCCAAGAGCTTTTATCAAGATCTATAAAAAATAGTTTCCCTTAGAAGTCACTTCCTTCTCCAAAGCTGTGTGTTTCAGCAAAAGGTCGCATCGCGTATTAGCATGGAAGCTGCTATAAAATATAAACTTTTGTTGATGAGCTCAGATAATTAACCACACAACCATGGTGGTTCCGTAACTTCCTGGTTTTTGCCTTATTTTTCTTGAAAGAATGTGATGCAAAATTGGAATTAACTTTATGACTAGCTTCGCATGTTGTGGGTACTTCCAACTCCTTTTCAAAGGTAATTTCTAAGTTTGAGCTCTGTTGCAGTTACAGCTGAATTTTATCTTGTGGTTGTGATTATCTGTCTCGATGGATCAAAAGAGCTTGAAATATATTAGTAAGCGCAATAATTAAGGTGCAAAGTAATTCACGTGGAAAAATATTTGTAGAAAGCTCAATTATATTTTGTTCAAGTGTTTGAAAGTAGTATAGTTAGATCGTAGCAACTTATATATCAATTTCCTTCTCACTCATTTGAAAGATGTAGTTTAGATACGGCACCCTTCCAATGTCCAATGACCCAAGCCTTTTTTCCATCAATGGAAAAATTTTCATTCTTCTACAAAATCATTTGACCTAGAATAATTAGCAATTATAGCGGAAACAAATTCATCCTTACCCTATTATGCTTGTGTCCACTTCATCATTTGTTAAAAGAGCATTGGCGCTGAAATTCCAAGTTACGAATGCCTGAAAATTTGACTCATCTCTTCATCAAGTGCAGCATAACACGACTACTCTGGACCCTGTCAAATTTCGGATGCCGACCTCCCTCCATCAGTGATGATCCAATTACTCGGCTAAACTTCATGTTGAAGCCCCAAAACACCGCTAAGGAGAACCATATCGAATACACTCTCCTAGCTGCCACACTCATGGACCTACTTTGGTTTGCCTGCAGAAATAAACTTATCCATGAGAATGTCCTCTTGATCCCTTCACTCTGGCTGGAAAAATCAATTCAGCGGCTATGAGCAATCTGGAAGCACTGCAAGAAGTTAATAAACCGAAGCTAGCCAGTAACATATGGATAAAGCCACCGGTTGGATGGCACAAGATCAATCTTGATGCGGCTGTTCAAGGGTCACACTCCCGTGCAGCTGTAATTAATATGCCGAAATACCTTGGGAGATTGTGAATTTGGTTACTCAGAATTAAATCTCACAGGAAACCAGCAGAAGCTGAGGCTTGTGCAACTCTCCTATCCATCTGATCTGCAATCCACTTAAAAAAGCAATACGTTATCTTTGAAGGAGATGCAGAAGTTGTGATCAAAAATCTTTAAGAGACTCTTAAATGAGGGGTTAATTTTACGATACACCCTATACTTAGGGGTCAGTTGCACCCAGCACCCCATAGTTCTAATTTTGGCACTCAACACCAAAATTTTTAAAATCTTGGTATTCAGCACCAAATAACGGTCAAACTGGCATTTGACCATACATCTGTTACTTTTTAAGGGGCAAAATGGTAATTTTACCTGTTATATCCACCTTTCGTCCACGTCAACTCCAAATGGCCCCAATAATTAACATCAGACCCTCCACGTCATTTCCTCACCCTTTTTCTCTCCCAAACTATTCATCTTCCCAATCAATATCGAAACGTGCGGCCACCTCCTTCGACCGAAACCACTGCCTGACGAGCCATCGCCTCTGACCGAAGCCACTGCCCGGTGTGCCACCATCCCCGCCACCACTCTCTCCATCATCACGACCCACCACAGTTGGCCACCCACGACCAGCCATAACTACCCACAACCACCAATCCCGAAACCCACGGCACCCCCTCCGATTGAATCACGGCCACCAACGCCTATCGTTGATGACCGCCGCCTCTGCCACAAATCCTTCACCCATGACCACCCACAACCACCAATCCCTCCCTCACCCACGGTCACCACCTCAAACCGAATGATGACCAACAATAACCGGCGTTCGACTAACAGTGACCATTCAATGAGCCATTATCGCCTCCAATCAAACGACCATCAGACACTCCCCCTGCCTACCGCCATAATCACAACATACCCAATCGCCCCATCATCCGATCTCCCCATCGATCTCCGGCGAGCCCAATCAGCCACTGCACAACATCATCACCACATAATCAGTGGTCCAAATCGAGGGTGAGAGTGACAGGTCAGGCTAGGTGAAGAGGGCGTGGGGCAACGCTGGACGCCAAAGACCGTGGCGACGCTAGAGGCGGGTTCTTGGTGCACGGTGGTTGGGGGCACTGAAAGAAATAGAGAAGAGAGAGAGAGAGATAGAGAGAGAGAGAGAGAGAAAGAGAGAGAAAATGGGGAAGAGAGAAATGACGTTGGGCTTAGGGGGTTGGAGCTGACTAGGATTTCATGGATGAAAAGACCATTTTGCCCTTAAAAAATTAACAGACGTCTGGTCAAAGGCCATTTTGACCATCAATTGGTGCTAGATACCAAGTTTTTTTAATTTTTGGTGTTGGATGCCAATTTTAGAACTACGGGGTGCTGGGTGCAACTGACCCCTAAGTATAGGGTATAGCATAAAATTAACCCCTTAAATGAGTACCGGAGAACCAAACCAATTCTGGATGAAGCCAAAATTTTGCTCAAGAAAGTGACGTGCTGGGATATGTGTTTTGTTCCTAGAAGTGCTCTCTTAGGTTCACATAGGCTAGCTGCTAAAGCTTTTCATTGTAATTCTTTTGATTGTGTTCCTCCTTCGTCCAATCTTTTGTCCAATTTGGAAGAAGTTAGAAACAAAGTTGTAAATGATCTTCCTTTTAGCTAATATAAATATCTCATTACCAAAAAAAAAGTATGTTACGAGAACAAGTGAGTTATGCAAAAGCAAGATTTTAAACTCTAAACAAATCAAAATTTACTACACCTTTTGATCTAACAGTGATGGTGCTGTAATTTTACGACATACAAAGTAAATAGTATATTTACATTGTTCTATTTCCTGTCCCTCGCCCTCATACTTCTCTTCCACACTATTTTTTTTCTTTTTTGCCTTCTCCCTTTTCTGTTTTATCTCCTTCTTACTATAGTTAACCTATTATGAAGAGATAGAGCTATATATGCAGGGCAGAGACAACCTTCTCTCATGGTGGTCAACTGATCATCTTGATTATGGGGGATTATGTTCTTTACGTACATAATAAACAACAATTTTTTTCCTAAAAAAGGTGCTTAGACTGCATTTATATAGAAGGTGGCCACTTTGTTCTTCTAGAATTTCGCAATAGTACTAAATTTTCACCGACTAGCCAATCATCCTAGCTTCGTCATTGGTTTTAATGGACGAGCAATATGGCTTCCGACAATGGCAACCAACAATTTTTGGAGGATTTTCTTGTAAAACACACAAACACGCGCACGCACACACCCTCTCTCTCTCTCTCTCTCTCTGCTTCTTCATCTCTTGGAGTCACACACACGCACGCGCACACACACCCTCCCTCTCTCAATATTTCTTAGAATCACCCGTGTCTCTCTCTATCACAATCACAAATCTCTCATAATATATACTTGCTTGTGATTGTCTATGGTTGATATCAAATAGCAATGGTTGTGAATTAATACTGACCAAATAATTTGCTGCACCTTTCTTGTTTGTGATTATCTACATGCATTCAGTGCCTTTATTAAAATCTCCATGTTTGTGTTTGTGTTGAAGTTCAAGAAATCAACCAGCCTTATAACTCAGTAATACTAAGCATAAAGTTATAAATGCATTCACATAATTGGAATTCTGTCAGCCTTGACACCATTCATCTGATTTAACTAAGTTGTCTCAAACTTTTTAAAAGTTCTGCAAAAAATCATTGAGCAGAAACAATGTACTTTGGGGGAAAACTTACAAAATTCATAAAATCCAGTCTGCCCTAAAATGCCCTCCATACTTTTGGGGGCTAATTTTGCGAATAAGGATTTAATTGAAGATTTATATCCGCTAACACAAGGCATAACAGTGCTATGTCTCCCATATATGACGGAGAATTTTCCTACAAAATTTCTTTGAGGGGTTATGGTGGTAATGTGCCATATGTGGGGGGATAAAAATAGAATTACCTACCAAAGTTTACGACTAATGCTAATGGTGGAAGATCGACGCATTAATTACTCCTTTATTGGTGCCATGTTTAGCATTTGCCATCAACTATTGAACTTCCTACTAGCAGGGGCGGAACCAGGATTTTTTTTCAGGGGTGCAAAAATTATATCGAATTCACCAAAAAAATTTGTTAGTAAAATAATAGCCAAAAATTTTTGTTACTAAAATAATACTATCTTGATTAGACTGCGAGGATTCTATCAATTTTCCTTTCTTTCTAAAAAACTTTTCCATTCTGGGAAAAAAAACACACACACATTGGAATAAAATCTCAAAATCTCAGTTCTCAACACAAATTCACATAGTTAAATAACTGTACATTTCAAGTTCAAGATCAAACTCCCAATTTTAAAACTAAATCACATCCCAAGATCAACTCCGCTCTCGAGCTCAAGCTCCACCTCCCAATCTCAACACAACATCAAATTCCAACAAACAGTAAATTTTCAACCTCTCAGTTTTAAAATTAAATAGCCAAACAAACTCAAGCTCAACGTCACATTCCAACACAATTATAAACTATCTATGCACTAATTTATGAATTAGAAAAGTAATTAGCCAATTAAGAATTAGCAAAGCAAATTAACCAAATAATTAAGGTGTTCCAACTTCCACCAAATCACCAATAATTTATGCAATATATATAATCAAGCATACTTCATTATTTGGTTTAGCATTTTCATTAGGGAACATAAATATATATAATAAAGGCATAATTTCTGCTCACCAATTAAGAATTAGCAAGCAAATTAACCAAACGTATTTTTTAAATTTCTATATAATCAATTACTGAAATTAAACTATAATTTCAATTTTCAAGATAAAGAAGCAGTTTACCTCAAGATGGGAAGTCACAGCAGTCAGCCAGTTAGCTGAGAGAGAGCAGAGAATGAGAAAAGCTCGCCGGTGACCGGTCACCTTCGCCCGTTGGTCAGTTGCAGCGTCGCCTACAAGCTGCAGCTGCACAGCCGTCGACCATTTGGTCGTCGCGGCGACGCCCGTCACTTTCAGCCGCACAACGGCATAGACGTAGCTCGAGAAACGATCCGGCATTCAGATCTGGTTACAGCTCGTGCTCGGGCAGTGGCAGTCACCGTCGTCATGGATTCACGGTCGGAGTGCAGTCACCGGTCACCGGGAGAGAGGGAGAGAGAGAGAGGTGAGAGACTAAGAGGCAGAGCGGACAGGGTCTCGGGGGACAGGGTACAATTCCCAAAAAAAATCAAAATTTTGAGGGACACGGATCCTCTGTTGTAGCTAGGGCTACGGCATAGGTGCTGTAACGCGAATCGAGGCCGTCAATCTTAATCCAACGGCTTCAAAGACGCCACATCCATGAGGAGACGGAAGGGATGAAATTGGAAGCTTCGGCACTAAAGAAACATAACAGTGGAGTCAAATTCTTCATCTTCGTCGTTCTTGTGGCCAAGTCCAAGCACCGGCGTCTTCTTTCAGGATTGAACGAATCAGCCGGCGAGAATGAATTCCACACATAATTCTTATCCCTAAATTTATCATTTCTTGTTTCATCCTAAAATGTGAAACTTGTTGATGGATTAGAGATCTTAGAAATGGGTTTTACTGGGATAAGGTGATATGCATGAGTGTTTTGGAGAAGAGAAGGATGGTATTCGGGATTTCTGCAAAAGCACAAGTTTGAGCTCTGATCTTTCTTTAGCTTATGGTTTGGCCCTTGAGAACTCTTGCATTAACCTTAGCTTGTAAATTAAAGTATAGATTTCTATATGGACTCATGGAGCAGATTTAACTTGGAAGAGGAAAGAAAACAGAAGATATTTGATTTCAAGACAATATGGTTATTCTGAATCTTTGTTGAAATCTTAGCTGAAGATTTCTGAAATGGTGAAGAAAAGAATGGGTAAGGTTGTGGAGTTCGCAGGAAACAACAATGCTTTATAGCTCAGGCGACGTAGCTATATCTTTTAGGTGTTGGATCTAGATCGACGGCCACGATCGAATTACAGCACCTCTACTGTAGCCCTAGCTACAGCAGAGGATCCGCCTCCAATTTCGGGGAGTGCACTAGCACCCCTTAGTTCCCACGTAGGTCCGCCCTTGCCTACTAGTACTTACATTGACCTAGCATTTGCCAAACATTAAAATTCGAATAAATTTATTAAGAGAGGTATTGTTATAATATTATTCCTCATAAATTAGAAAGCTTTGAAACCTTTCTTAAGTTTACCTTTTTTGAAGGGGAAGTCATGATACATCCAAACATAAGTATGCATTAGAAAAATATTAATTCTTGAAAAATCACACAATTTTTGTAACATTTACATAACCTTGTATGATGATTTAGTCATAAATATATATAGTAAAGCTTGAAATCCAGCTTTGGCGACTTAAAAAGATTGTTTAGGTACATATGGTTTTCAATTTCTAGTTTAAGATTGCAGAAAAATGTATATATTTCAAATTTATTTGCATGATTAAACACAGACATAACAAGAAAATTGCATAAATGAAATATAGCAAGAAAGGTAATGCACTAATCCCCGCGCATCTTAGTTATATAGCCTATTTAGTAAAAAAGTTTCATTTTGTGGACCGTAAGTGAAAGTTGGTCCTTAGATGGCTAAATTTGTATAGCTCCGGAGGGAATCTATAACTTTAAGGGTAAATTACACACGGCACCCATGAGGTTTGCCTAAACTACACACGGACCCCCCTATCTTTTTTAATTACTCTCTGCTCCCTGTGGTTTGTCACTGTCTTACATAAAGCCCAGTTCCGTTAAAGATAGGAAAAGTTATGGCACCTTTCAATTATTATGATATCCCCAAAATGCCCTCTTCTTCTTCTTTTTTACAACCCAATGCTTAGCGACTACCGCCGATGCTCCGCCACTGCCGCCGATGCCTCAGTACCGCCACTGTCGCCGACGCCTCACCACCGCTGCCAAAGGCTAATTCTCCTAATTTCTCATACACACTGACGACCACTACCGATAACTACCGCCTATCCAAACACCATCTTACACCAAACCCGCACTACCCATCAAACACACACATACGCACATCGGCGGCGGACACTTCGCCTCTTCTCTGAGACTCTCCTAACTATGCCCACCCTGATCTAGAGATACAGATAAGGCGATTGGGCCGATGGCGTCAATGGCTGACAAAGAACATTACGGTGCAGAGGAGGCGTCTGAATCAAGAAGAAGACCTAATCTCTCCTTTATTGGCCTCTCCTAATTTCCACCAGTGATCAACAATCACGAGGCTGTTCTTTTTGTCGGCGGCTCTGGGAGGAGACGATGGGGCACTCGTCGGACCGTCGCGAACCACGGTGTAAGACTCCTGCTTGGACTCCTAGTCCACCTCGGACATCTTCGGCGATCAATCGGATCTGAACTGGAAGGCAAGGATCTGAACCGAATTTGACACAAACATCGTCGTCATGGATTACCGATTGGAGATGGCCTTGGTGCTTGTCGGCTTGGAGATGGGCGAGCTCGGCGAGGCGCTATTCGAACGAGGAGGCAAGCTGTGACTGCTGTGATTGGATCTGTAGAGAACTCGGAGGAGAGACGTGCTTCTGCTCGAAGATGGAGCAGGTCTGCTCGGCGGTGATGGAGGCGGCATCAGCCTGGGCCCTGACGGATCTAACACAAACACCGTCTATACACCAAGTCCATCCCTAATCGGTATGGCACCGATTTTTTCTCGGAGGAGCTGCCGTGGCGGTGACCGTGATGGGGCGGGGGCGCGCTAGCGGCGCTGCTTGCTTGGCTTCATGAGAGAGAGGGAGGGGTAAATTAACTTGTTTCTCAGGGGTATTATCGTCATTTTCTTACTTCTGTTAATTCTTTGAACGGAAAAATAAAAAAGTGTAGTTTAGTGTAATTAAAAAAGATAGAGGGGTCCGAGTGTAGTTTAGGCAAACCTCAGGGGTGCCGTGTGTAATTTACCCTAACTTTAATTAGGAGCGAATATAGCAAATAAGGAGTCGCACGTGGAAACCAAGTATTAAAAAATGAAACTATGATTATGGAAAATATATATATATATATATATATATATATAGAGTCAAAAGTAAGTTATTCTGTGTACACAGAAGAATAAGAGTGGAGAGTTAAACTATTTTTTCCCATTATAAGTTTAAAAGTTCACTCGAAGGAAATGCATACTATATTCTTCTTTCATGACTATTAGGTTTAACATTCATAATCATCGGTTAAACATCGTATTTTATCAATTTTTCAGTCGTTGAAGTGTAATTTACTGTTTCTTGACTTAACTAAAAACAGGCCTATGATGTTAACTACTGTTCGTGAGTTTTCTTAAGCGATTCATATATGGACGTGGCTACGTTGATACGCTCTTTTACTAAATCCCGCATCTTTTATCGCTAAAAGATACTTTAATAACATCTTTCGATACTTTAGCAACAAATAGATTTGGATTTAGCAAAAGATAAAAAGTGTTCGTTTAGCCCCAACCATGATATACCATTCATTAGTTCTATTAAGTTTCTACCTACGATCAAGACTTAACTGCTCACGCTTTGCTTGATTACTATGCTAGTAGACAGTAGTGTATTAGGGTCACATGCATTACATTTGCCCATTGAATGCTAAAATGGCTGCAAGAATGCTATAAAACTGTTTACCTTATGAACGGGTAAGACATAGGTGCAGAAGTGAAGGGTGGCCTCAACAATAACTGTTGCGTTAAGGCCACAGGCAAAGCACGCCCATTGAAACTAGTCCGTAGATATATGTGTCCTTTTTTGTTTAATGAAGTATAATTGAGCATGTGGTTGTGTTTGTCATTGAATTGTGAAACTGTATAAACTTGTAATTTTTACAATTAACTGAACTCGTGGAGTCTCGTTTACGAGATGCAGGTAAGGTGTTTTCGCTGTATCGTAGAGGTTTATAGTCGGGCCTATGAGTTCTAGAATCCTCCTCCTTTCATATAAAAGTTAAACACAGCCACACACACAGACCCCATGAATGACGTTTTAAATGAAAATAAAAACAATCATTTTTACACAAAACAATAAAGTGCGTTTGGATCGAGAATTCAAAAGTACCTTACACTTCAAAATCCATTCGTTTTAAAATTTGCTGATTTACAAAATTTATGAAATTGCAAATTTTGTGTTTGGACGGTTTGAAGAAGCGAGAATTTTATATGTGGATTTATATATGAAAAATTGAATCCAGATAATAGATTGATGGTGTATGGATAAAACTCAGTGAGAGAGTTTTTTTTTTTAGTGGAAGAAGGTTGCTAAAAATGGAGACAAAAAAAGTCACTTTCTCCCT